>VZTU01001212.1:0-62903 GCA_013400835.1 Zapornia atra
TTTATTTTATTTTATTTCTTTTTTAAACAAAAGTTTTATGGGAAGGAATGGAAAAAACCCCAATTCTTTTCCATTCTGTTTATATTAGGGTATTGCAGCTTCCAGCTGGTTACAACATTTTTGGCCTTTGGTCTTATGAAATGGTAGAAGTGGCACTACCTGAAGTTGAAAGGTCTCAAAGAGAGTCAGTAACCTCACAGCATGATAAGCTGGGAGAAAAGCACATTTCAGGGCTTTTGTGTGTTTTGTCATATGTGAAACAATTACACTTACAAAGCTTTCATTTTGCTGTAACTCTTGGAAAAAAACTTAGTGCTGTTTGAGTCCATTATCACCCTACTGGGCTCGCAACTGTAATTGTTTGCAAGTGCTGGAGCTGAGTGAATGTATGAAGAAAATCTTCAGAATGATCAGTCCTGTGGCTAAGGGTGGAGGTGTATGATGGTAACTTTTGGAAAATGTTATTATATAATGTGTGATACCTTTCTGTGTGTTTAACAGGCTTTATTATTCCAATTTTTTTTTTCTCTGATTCTTTCCTAATGAGCCCAGTTTATGAAAATACTGGTGTACATAAGCAAGCATGATGCATGATAAGAAATTTTTATCAGGCCAGCTGTTCATCCATTCTCAAAAAGCCTGTAGGCATCCTGAAAGAACACTTATGTCTTAACAAATACATAAACCTAGCTGCCAATAAAGAGATAATGCCAGAAAGTAAGTTATCATTCCCAAGAAAAGGCCATAGCTTCTTGACTACTGTCTCCTAATACATAATATGTAACATTTTTTTAAAGTTTCCAAAATGAGCAGGGGTGTTTATGCTATCACAATAAAACATCTGCAGTACTTAGTGGGACATTACACTGCCCTTGCCTTTCTTGATTATTACTAAAAAGTTTTCTGATGGTCCCCTAAGGATACAAGACTTGTGGCAACACTGACCGTGTAGGTATGGTAGAGTATTTGTGATTGACTTAATTTCAGTTACTTTCAGCTTAAGGTCAGTCACTTCTGACAGGCAGAAATAGCAAAAAAATGTATAGGTTCTTATGGTTTTCATAAAAATAAGTAGTTGGGAACAGTCATATTCATTTAAATACAAGAAAGGCTTCAGTATGAACGGGGCTCATCGTACAGGCCAGGGAATGCAGAGGGGAAAGATGTGTATGACTGGAGATGTATGTACCGCTCTGAAAAACCCCAAACCCCAAACAAAACAAAAAATTTAGTAAGGAAGGACCCCCAGTTCCCTGCCAGGTACAAACTTGTCAGTAAAAGAACTCAATTTACCTGACTTAGACACCTTACTTCCACCTACAGCTTAGATAAGAGCTACCTACCTCACCAGCCCCGGCCATCTGGAAGTTAGCTATTTACCCCAAACCAGTCACAGAGGCTGTGTCTGTAGTACCAAATCAAGCAGCACTGAAAAGCAGTGACTGCTGGCTCTCTAGGAACCTTAGGCACTTGTCTGTAAAGGACTGCTTCTACCAACACATGAAACTTGGGTGTGGACAGAGCTCTGCTTCAGATTTTAATTCATTCCGGTGCCTGCTGAACAACTTGAATTTCCAATCTCATTTTATACAGTGGATTTGGCTGGGAAACATCTAGAAAACAAGTTGTAACAATCCAAGTCGCTTTCAGGAGGCTGGTAGGCAATTAAACAGTGTAAGTAGATATCCAATGTTAGAGCTCATTCCCTACCAACCTTTTATTTCACAGTAGGGTATCTATAATCAGTGGAGGTAATGGGTATCTCTGTAGGATGAGGTGAATTATCCCCAGGAAGACTTACCTCTGCTGTTGGTCATAGTTGAAATGTAAGCAATAAGCTTAGACTAGACAATCAGCTTTTAAACAGTTTAAATTAGGTATGATTAATCCCATCCTGTAAGCTACTGAACTACTCTCAGGGCACCCGGGTTCCTTGTGCAGTCAACAAGGAAGGCTAGGCTTTTTTGAAGATACCATAAGGAAATCCAATTAGCTTAACTTTGCTTGTTAAACTGACGCAGGCAGAATCACCCTCTTGAGGCCTTTACATGAAACAAACTCTTATTATTGACTATCCAGGAAACTTGAACACCTGTTTTAGAAAAATCACTTCGGTAAACTCAAGGCATTTAGGTGTGTGGTGTCTAATAAAGGTGAAATGATTTCTTTTTCAGGTTTTTTCAGTTCTGGTGCTTGGTGAAGAAACTTAACATCATCAGAGATATTAAAGTTTAATATTTGGTATTACAATTAATTTTTATACTGTCATTCTTTACCATCTGTTACCAAAATGACAAAGAATCCAAAAAAAAAAATTACAAAAGGTGTGCAGGAGGAGACAAAGCTTTCTAAACAGGCCAATTTTTCACCCATATTATTAACACAATTTGTATTATGAAGAGCTTTTCTAAACTGAGGAACCTAGGAACATTTCCCAGCTAGTGGATCCAGGTGTATAATCCAGCTGCTCCCTAATTGGATGACATCACATACACATGCACACAGATGCATATATATATATGCATATAAATACTTCTTTAGGTACATTCATAAAAACATTATAGGAGTTCTGAAAGCATCTTGTTAACTAGAAGGTTGTTTAAGCTAGAAGCAACGTGCAAATAAATAATACAGGAGGAATCAAACAACCTCCCTGAAAGTAGGATGACGTCTACTTGATGCTCTGAACAGTGGGGTAAGTCAGGCTGACAATAATAACATGAAAAAAAAAAAAAAGATTAAAAAAAAAAAAGAGAGGATACATTTGTACCAAAGGGAGATAAAATTGCTCAAGGCTGCAGCACTGTGGAGGCTTGTGAGAAATGGTAGTGTTTTCCCATCCCTGGGGAAGTTTGGAACTGATTCCAAAAGGCAATACTCTGGGATGGGCTGTAGCTGTTTCCTCAGTTTTTATGGCTAACGTACACATTAGGAAATCCTTATGGGCAATCATCAGCAGACTTTGAGGAGTTATTTTAAGCCATATTCTAAATTTGCCTCTTNATATTCTGAATAATCAATTACTTTGGCTAATGATGTACAACGTGTTACTTGTCTCAGCTCCTATATGTCACGAAATACCTAAAATATTTTAAAGTCCTTAGAAGCAGTTGCATTCATCAAATTCTATATATCAGGGAAAAAAGTAACGAAGTACACAGAACAACAGATGTGTTTAGTAGCTGATCTGTGTTTTTCAATGCTGTATTTTCAGTAGTGCAATTTCTGGCTGGAAACCAAGAATCAAGAGTTTTAGCTCATCACGGGTTTCTGAAGAATCTGGTTCAGATGAGCAGCCACTGTCAGTGCTGTTTGAAGGCTGAGGATGTAACTCACACAGCACGATTTCATCTTACTGTATACATAAGGATTCAGTAGCTTTTCCAATTTATAGTATCTGGGATCTCTATTCTGTGTCCTGGAAAGGGATAGCTAACAAAAAATGCAAAGGAAATTTCGTTTTGGTTGGCAAAGTTTTGTCTGTAATGTCACATAAACACAATACTTTCTCTAACGAGTTCGAGCATCCTTAGCAGATACATATGATATTAGCCTCTCAGTTCCTCAGCTGAAACTGTTTACTACTGCCACTGTGTAAATTTCAAGCAGTCTGAAGTGGAATAAAACTGATCCGTGTAGTTTTTGGTTTCTGGACAACCATGTGTTTAAGACAGACAAATTTTAGGGTAAGTGAAGTAAGTGGGTTCAAAGCCAGCCAAAAATGAAATAAAATAACTTTTCCAAACAGATATAGCAACAGCACTGCACATACTTTGTCTGTTCTATAATTTTACTTTCTAAAAATAGGAAAGCTAGGAAGTTTTCTAAAAATTTCTATTGGCAATATTTTGATCAAGATGTCACTTGAAGATGACAGTCCTACAGAAAATTTTAGCACTGCAAGGGTAGGAAATTAAAGGTTCAGCCTTGAGAAGATATATTTATTTATCTATGAAAATATTAATAATGTATTAATCATTGTTTTAAACTGACATTTGATGGATCACTCCACGCCTGCTATGACTATGTATACAGCAGATTTCAGTCAATAATGACCCAATATTACAGGTTTTTCCACCAGGGAAAATATTAACAGAATGGATGCATTGTAAAACAAAGACTGAAACCACTTCTCATACTGATTAGTGGATAGCTGAACACGTTTAGTGAGTCTCCTAAAAATTTGAAGGGACAGAAAAAATAACTTAAAAGATGACTGTTGTACTTTTTGTACCTGGAAGCCTGGGTTGGAGATTTTATTGAAATAATTTTGATGTAAAATGAATAAAACAGAGAGCAGGGCAAGATGGTGCAATCAGAACCTCAGACATCAAAGCAGCAGTGAGCAGACAGGAGAAAAAGGAATGTGAGAAGAGAATAGAATAGAATAGGAGTATTTCAGTAGGAAAGGACCTACAATGATCATCTACTCCAGCTGTCTCTGAGAGTTTCCCTATCACCAGGCCGATGGACGTTTATTTAGTAAAGTTAGGTTTACTTTACTGAAGAGTTCTCTCTCCCCTCCATACTGCTGCAGAAACACTGAAATAGGTCTATATGATCTGTTCGAAATTAGTTCTCCTAGAAAGTCATTAACTGCTGCCTTTTTTTTTTTTTTAAAGTAGTATCCTATTAGTTAGGGGGTTTCTGAGGTTTTGGTGAAGTAATAATACAACTTCACATTTATACAAAACAAAATCTTCTGTTATATTCTTAATTTTCAGGCTTTTTTTTTTCCCTGCAGGGATTTGTATTTCACTGATGCACAAATTGATGCTGACTTGCTCACAAAAGCTCTCACAAATATAACTAACCCTTCTCTGCCTTAGCAGTCTGCGATACCTTGATAGCTTTGCTTGCATTGTCTGTAAACTGATACATCTGTCAGTTATACTGATCAGATATACCTTAAAATCACAGGCTGTGAGTGCTGCACTGGCTTCCTATGTATGTTTCAGCAGCAGCGATGACATCTTCCACGCACAGAGGAGCCCCAGGTAAACGCAGCTTTGGAACCTGCTCTTGTTAACACTGTGCCCTTCCCCAAAATCAGTATTTATTGCAACACGCACTGAAATGCTAGCTCATACAGCCCAGTTCCAGTTATGTACACAGATCTTCCTGTTCAGCTGTTTCTGTATGGATTTTGGTTCTCATGCGTGGATTCGCTCCCTGGAAGTGATGAAGATTTCCATTTGATCCATACAGACACCCCCATAGGAACAACTTCAGAGCATCTGTAAGTATTTCAGAACAACTGCTAAAAATCACAGAGGAAAAGAAACACCCAATCCAAATGAAAGAAAAAAAAAAAAAGAAAAGCTAATATTCAGTAATCTAAGGTACTGTAGATAAAATTAATGCTGGTGTATTTTCATTGTAATTTAGGCTCCCATAGACTTAACTCAGATGATGGTAAAACTGTTGCATATGGTTAACTGTTACAATATTCATACTATGCCAAAATACATAATCCAATAAATCCAGCTTTCTAGAAATGCAGGCAAAATACACTCTACTGAATATATTTAAATACAAGGCAAAGCTCTGAAGGACTGCAGGGTGACAAAGGGTAAGTAGGATGCATACCAGTCATTTCTTTGGCAATCAGTGGAAAGAAAAAGGGTATAATCTTTGGTATAATCTGTATCACACATTAATAAAGAAGCCTAAAGCTGGCCAGATTAATTGTACCCCAAAAGTTTTCCTAGGATGACTAGCTCAGATGCAGTTGTTTACACAACTGATGCCTAAAATCTGCTGAGAGAGATTTTACCCTAAAAAAAAAAAAAAAAGCACTATATAGTGAAGCTTCATCGGTTGCATATACCTGAATTTTGAAGTCTAAAAGGTTTGAGAACTTCATCAATGTTTCAAATGAAACCTGAATGTATTATTTGAGAGATCAATTTAACATGCAAAGTAACCTATTCATGGAAAGAATAGTTTGTCTTCCGGTTTTAAATTTAAAAAGCAATATGAGCTGGTACTTTTTCCAGCTGTTTTGAAAGTGCTGCATATAATGTATAGGAGGTAATTGTGCTCTCTATGTGGGAGTATTAGCTTTGTTTTATTTACACAATTTCCAATGCAATGTTAAATTTAGCTGAAATAATTTCTCCAAATAGTCTTTTTCTAGAATTCCTTTCTTAATTACCACTTCGTCCACATAATGAATAAGGACTGTTTGGTTAATTTTCATAAACACCACTTTCCTGTCTTAATACATAATACAGTCTGTAAAATTATATCTACCATTAAAAATTATTTATATTCTCTTTATATTCTGAAGAGTTCCAACACGGTATTTCTCATTAAACATAATTTCTTTCATCTTTATGTATTATTTTTAGTAAACCTGTAAGGTGGTATGTTTCTCATTAATTTCTTGAACATAAGGCCTTTGGCACATTCTGAAATATGAAGTATAGCACTGATTATCAGAAAGCTGTTCAAAGTGTAATGTATGACTGGATGTTGCAATTATTAAGTAACCACTGAAACATTTCTGAAATAAAACCACTCTGTTCATCGACTTGCTTCAAAACCACCCTCATATAAAAAAAAAAAAAAGTATAATCCAACAATAGCAAGAATTTCCACTTAATGAAGCTTGAAAGTGATCTCAGCCCACATGTCATTAAAAGTACCCATCTAAGGCTATTGATAGGTCAGCTGAATTTAACCACAGAAGTGCTCACCTCTATTCTCCATTATAAAAGTTGCATGTTGATTTTATCATTCATGTGTTGGTATTTCCTTACAGTTTTGAAAAGCTGAAAAAAATACTCCATATAAACCATTAAACCTTACTTAAATTTGGCTAGTGATGCTTGTGGAAATCTCAAAATCTCAAAAAGTACATCTTCAGGATGTATGTGAATGGTATTCATCTCCTTACCATTCACACAATGTAAATGTGAGCTCATTTGTCAGCATACTTCTGGAAAAAAAGAACCAAACAAAACCACCCATTTTCTCCTGAAACAAAACCAGATACAGTTTGGGAGCAGTTCACTCTACTGGTGGTTCTAATGTGTGTTAGGTCTAACACTGTATGGCTCTTAGAAATCGTTGCAGTCAACTTGTGCATCCATGCAAATGCATATCCACACCGGAGGTTTGATAGATCAGTAAAAAGCACAAGCATTACTGGTTATTCATTATCACAACACTAACAAAATTAAGGACATTCAGTTGTTTTATGTTGGAAAATGCAAAAATAAAATAGCCTTTATCCTGTAAAGGACTTGATAACTTCTTCCTGTGCTCCCTTTTTCACATTTAGAGTGAGCTGCTGTATGCCTGTCTCTGTGACATGGGAAACAGCCAATGAAATCCCCGTGGAGGAGGGTACACACCTGCCCTGGTGTTTGCATCTTTTTCCTCTGTGTTACTGTGTCAGGCCTGTCGCTAGCACGTGCACTGGCTGCTCGTGGCACTGGTGGGAAGTAAGACTGATAAAAGTTTTTACCAAGACTTCTAAAGGTTTGAGGGGCATAGACCCCACCACCCACAAAGAAGAACCTCCCCCTGACTGAGAGCAGGGGTGGGACCACAACCCTTCCAACCCTCTGTCACTCTCTGATGCTGCTTTGTGCTCTCAGATACTCCCATACATCTCCATTTATGTTGGCAACGTGAAAGGTTTTGTCCTTCCTCAAAAATACCTAATATCACTGACAATGCTTGAATAAAATCTGCATGCAGGGTTTTTTTGTGCTTCAGTACAGGCTGTAGAACAGTATCAAGGTCACTCAGGTGAGAAGAAACTTTAATTCAGACATACTACTTTTTTTCTATTACCGCTTTGCTTTCAGAGAGGGTTGAGAATTGGCATCACATTCAGGGGTAAGGAATTCCCTTAGGCCATTCTTCACCTCTTAGAAGCCTGTTAGTACATGCTTCTTTGCTTAGTTATCTTACATATTAAAAAAGAGGCTTGTGTAGGTAATACCTGCTTCCTAAGGAAAAGTTGGTATTAATGATCTTCCCTGGGTGAAGTTAGCAGACTAAGCCACGGCATTTCTGACAGAAGCCAGCTGAGGGCTCAGAGCACAGAGATGATGCCAGATAAAATAGTAAATGTTATTTGGCACGAGTTCTAATGTGGGAGGAGTTAATTTTCACTTCCAGTCATTCCATTTGACACATAGATACTAATCCTAAAAAAGAAAAAATAAATAATTCAGCGGGTATCTTCATGTTAAAGAAACAAATATTTTAAACTGTCTAAAGTCACTTATATAAATGAGTTTTCTGAAGAATTAGAAAAAAGATATTCTGAGTTGTACATGCAGCTTACAATGTGTTTGTTAATTAACAACTTGGAATGTATGTTTAGCCCATGACTGCTGAATCATAAATAGAAAATTTTTCAGATCAAATCTTTGTTATTTCAACCACAAACTCTCATGCTTTTGGATCTCTCAAAAAAGCACCCTTTTTCTTGGCCAAAATGATGAAACCTGGGATTTACTCTTTTAATGTACTGACCATTACTTATCAATCAGTAATGACTTGACAAAAACACCTTACCTTCTTAACTGTCATTGTCAAACACCATTTGCAAAAATGTAAGAGTCCACCTACCAAGACCCGTTTCTTCCTTGCTAAATATTTCAGTTGGATATTTTTCGTTGTAGGTGTCAAAAGTAATGCTTCAAATTCTTACTTCTGATTAAAGCTTCAATTTCTGAGGAAACAGAGACTCATTTTTTTTCTTTGTAAGATGAAAAGCATGAAAAAAACCCAGGACTCAACTGGAATTTTCTAGATTAACTTTTAGTTGTTCAAGATTCACGTCTGTTTCTGGAGCCAAGTGTATTATCACAAATTAAATTAATTTTGTGGTTTATATGTCATCTTGATAAATTAGGCTCTGTATTCAGGAGTTAATAATGACAGTTCTCAGCAGTGCTGGTCCTCGGTGATACTGAGACAAAATTTCTGTGTTGTCTAGATTCAGATTTACCATTTGATTACTCCCAGTATATATTTAGAGATCTGCATCTTGCAACCAGGAGGCATAACACCTACTTCACAGAATTGTTATCTTTTAACAGCACGTGGTGTCTAAGGCAAAGTTAGGGTCTTTTAATACTAAGATTTAAAGTGCTTTAAAAATCCTACCCATACCTACCAAACCAAGAGATTCAAAATAGGCCAACTAATTTATTTCATAAGTAGTTGCAGGACACTGGTAACTCCTGTGTTAAAGTTTATGCCAAAGGGAATTCCATCATCGAAACAAATGAATGTTTAATTTCATTTGCCCACCTATAAATGCATTTACAAATGCAGGGATACACAGCAGTAATATGCAACAGCAATAAACCATGTGTTGTACTGTATACATTGTATAACAAAAATACAAGACTTATTGATAAATGCCAGTAGCTTTTTGTGCTTTTCTCCATATTCTTAATTAGTGTGGGAAGCCAGAACTGTGAAACTTGGCACAAATCATGGAATCACTAAATATTGGTTGGAATAGGTTTCTGGAGATCATCATAGAGTCCAACTTCCTACCTGGAACAGGGCTGTTACCCCACTTCCAAGTCAGCTTTGATGTCTGAAACCCTGCAAAGAGAGATTCCTTGATGCCACTGGCAACTTTGTCTAGTCCTGACTTTTTCCCCCTAATCTCTGAACTGAACCTCCCAACACTAAATGTGTAGTATTTGCCCACTCTTTACATCATCTGGCACTATCGTAATCTTCATTGCCCTCTAAGTAGTTATAAGCAATCACTGGGTCCCTCTTTGGCCTCCTCTTTCCAAGACCAGAAAAGCCTGGTCCCTTAAGCCTTTTTTTTTGGTAGGGTATGTTTTAGCCCCTGACCACCTCAGTCACCTATTGCTGGACCAGTTTCTCCTGCAGGTAGGGCGCCCCAACACTGGCTGTCGTATGACAACTCCTGCCTGCCAGCATCGAGCACGAGGGCATCAGTACCTTCCCTCAGACCACTGGCCATCCATCTCGTCGCAGAGCCTGCTGCTGTGTGTTTGGCCCATGAAAACACACTCTGGGCTCACGTTGGCAAAGTGCCCGGTGCTTTCCTGGAGGCCAGGCCCAGGCCAGCCGGTGGCCAGCTGCTCACAGACCTCTGCAGGCGTGGGCTGATGCCATCGCGGGTGCAGACCTTGGTCCATCCCCAGGTGGAGCCCCAGGGAGCTTCTGTCAGCCCCACCACACCTGAGCGCTTTCTGGCCCGTGCCTTAGCACCAAACGACTGACGACTCCGGCGGCATTACCGGATGGGGAATATTTAAGCGGTTACTGCTCGAAGGTGAGACTTCTTTGTTCTCGGCATAGAAAGTAGCGTGATGCCGGGTTCTGGGCGCGCACCCCCGAGCAGCGCTGAGGCAGGGCGCACGGGTCCGGAGCCTGGCTCGCCTTTGGCTCCCCGAGGCCGTAACGTGCCGGAAAAGAGTCACCGGGAAACACCGCCCGCTGCCGACCTCGCTGCCGCATAGCCAGCCCCGCGCCCGGGGCACCCGCTACTCGGCTTTGGCGGCAACTCGCCGGTACCGGCACCGGGCGAGACACCAAACAGCACCCCCCAAGACCCCACCCGCCACACAGCTTCGCCCGCCCCGGCCTCGCCCGCCCCAGCCTGGCGTCTCCGTGCCCCTTGCTGCCCCCCAGCGGCCGCGGAGAGATCGCGGGCGGGGCGGCGGGACGCGGCGCTGCTCCGCTCCCCGGGGCCCAACCGATGCCGCGCTGGGTAGCGGCCTCGGGAGTGCCGGGGCAGAGGCGCGTCTGCTCGTTCCGCTCGGCTCTTCCCTTGGGCGACGAGGAGGGCGCGGAGCAGCGTGCAAGGAGCCCTTTTCCGAGACGCGGTAACGAAGCGTTTCCTCCCCTTCCCCCCCGCGCCGTGAGCGAAAGGCTGCGGAGGGAGGGACCGAGGCTTTCCTCAGAAGGAACGGCGCGGGTGAAATCACTGAACGGGAATTAAACGAAATAAAAGAGGTTAAGCCAGAAGGGAATTTTTGTCTGCAAATTGTGGTTGTCAGTAATCCCAGAGTCAAACTGCTGCTGTCAGCAACGTGAAAATCTATAGCGGGCTGATACCTAAATCGGCCCGGCACTCCGAATCAGCACGGGTCTGTTAATTCGGCCTGCCTCTTCCAGGAAAAGGCTCCCCCGTGCCGTTTGAAGAGGGGAGTAATTTATTGTGTACTGCCTCTTTAAAATGCTATATGTAAAGTTTAGTTGCTAGGTCGTCGTCGTCCCGTCCCCCCCCCACCCCCCGCTCTTTGTTTTTATGGATACCAGATGTAAGGGAGGGGGGGGAAGAAAGCAGTTTATGTTCCAACAAGTCTACAGAGTGGATGTACATTTCTAGCTGTTAGCAAAACATTTGCTAATTATAAGACTTTTTCTTTTCCCCTTCATTTTCTTTAAAACATGGGTGTCTGTTCCAGAGTGTGCTGCTGTTCGCTCCAGCGTAGCTGAACATCGCGGCATCGGTGCTGTTCTTCAAAGAAACGGTTGGGTAAATGTTGAAAACTCAACTTAAGTTCACCAAATACCTTAATCGGGACTGAGGAGAGCAAGTTTTGTTTTTGTTTTCCCTGTCTGAAAGCTAGAGAAAGTGACATCTGAGTCCTGAACAGATGGCATAAATCAGTCAACACAAATCCTGCCTAAACGCTGGTGTTACTGTATAGTACTTTACTCAAATTAACATTAATTTTGGACACCAAAATGGCTTTTAAGGAAGTTTTTTTGGAGTAATTTTGTCCATGTGGTGTATTGCTTATTGCAGATTTTTATTTTTGGAGTGGCTGGATAAGCAATTTTTTTTTTTTTTGAAACTCGTTTATCATTCTTAAATAGATGGAACTTTTTTGCTTTCTTTAACAAACTCAAGTTTTAAATAAAGCTTCTGGTAACTGTCTGATAAGAATTATCCCATGGGTTATTTCTGTTGTTCCTATTATATGCTGGGCAGACCGGTCATTAGACCATTGGTCTAATTGTGGGTTTTTGGTTGTATTTAGCCTATCTTGCCTTTTCAGTAGCTTATCAATCAGTCTTTCTCTTATTTTTTCCCCTTACCAACCCACCCTCTTCCCACATGCATGGGAAAGGGGAAAATTGCCTCACGTATTCTTGTTCTCCCAGCAGGCGAGTAGGAGGTGTTTGTGATACCTTATTCCTCTGTAATAGGGAAGCCACAGATTTGCCCTACTACCTACACTCATTTAAATATCTCTTTAATCCAGGAATCTATGTATACGATTTAGGGAAAAGCTAGTTTTCAAGAAAGTAAGCAGAATGTGTGATTTAGGTCGGGATCTATTTTGTGTATACTTACAGATTTGGGGCTATGTTTCCCCCTTTTTCATAATCCCTTGAGAATAACTGGAGGAAAGGCTCATCATCTTTTGTTTTACTGCCCTGCAAGCTGCCCATGAGGTGTGAAAGAGCTTACAGACCTTTCTGGGAAAGCTTCAGGATGGGGGAGGAAACACAACTTTCACTGCCTGTGGGGGCACAGCTGCTTTAACACCCTTCTGCTGTGCAAAGAAGCACTCCGTCACCACCTGGGAACCCAAGGAAGGCAAAACTCACCCTCTACTCCAGCTCCTGCAGCTCCCTAATCACAACCACAATCTGCCCCATGTTCCCCAATACCCCCAGCTCACATGATTCTCAACACCAGCTACCATCACTACCGTGTTTTTATTGCCAGCCAGAAGCTACTTGCTCTTTTCAGTTACTGTGAGCAGACCCCAGGGCTTCCGCTTTCCCACAGAGACTGGAGAACGAGGCTGGCTTTCTCTCTTGAGCTCATGGTAGTCCTTCCCGTTGGCTGGCCCATTCTTGCTCTTAAGGCACCTTCCAGGAGAACAAAGTTACGGGTTGAAATGCCCTCTTGAATGAGGCTGGCCACTATCATGGGTCCCCCTTGTCTGAGGTGGGTGCTCTCAGCATCAGCATCTCCCCCACTAATGCTCCTGCTTTTCCTGCACTGAACCTTGGGAAGAGGATTTTGTCTCTTTGAATAGAGAAGTGCTGTGAAGCCTGGGGTCAGGACCTTTTTCAGTTGCACTTCTGCTCCTCCTATCTCCTGCTGGCCTGTTTTGGGCAACTCATTGTGCAGCATGCCGGCACTCCATCACTCTGCAGAGACACCGAGGCTTACAGTGAGCAGAGAGAGACTGTCTCCGAATTTAGACACCGAATTATTCTTTGTAGGATCTCAGAGATGCCTTAGGAGGAGGCTGTAGAGTTTTCTTCACTGGTAGACAAGTAAAGAGTTTGCATTAATGTTTTTGACTCTGATGAGTGTTTCACATAACAACAGGTAGGAGAAAAACATTCACGAAAATGGCTTGTGAGGGAAGGAGAAAGATGTCTCAGTCATCCCATCTTCTGACGTTAACAAACAAACACATAGCTTGTTACAGTGGGTGGTAAATTTCACCCAAAGCCTCTTCAAGAACTGGTTATGTTTTTGTTGGCTCTTTTTTTTTTTTTTCCCTACTGATTATATTCAGAATACAGGCTTCTAATTCATGTGCTAAGAATCAGGTTACTGTGTTTAGATGGCTGCCTTTCGTGTCCTGAGAAGTGAAAATGAAGAGCCTAGCCTAGGCAGTTTGAACATGATCCAGAGGCAGCTGCCTGTCAGAGAACAACCTGTTTACATCCTTTCATGGCTCAGTGTCCTTAACTCTGTCAGCTTTATCCATATCAGCTATAGGTACTACATGTTATGTACCTAAGCGTATCAGCTACACAGTTACCATGCTGAACAGCCTCATACGAATTTCACTTGAGCTTCACATGCATGGAGTTGGAATTTCAGAAGATGTTAATTAACAGTAAGATAGAAAATTATTGCTTCTCACAGTATTCTTCCTAATGTGGACTCAGACTAATGTTAAATAACAAGAAGGTTGGTGATTTCAGCGGGTTTGTCTTCTTTAGGGGAAGATGCGTGAAACCAAGCTGTAATTACACTTAAAAAGAGTTATGTTTTTCCCCTTGGATGAATAATCTGGAAGGAAAACAAAGTCATAGATGTTGAAGGAATGAGAAAAAAAAAACCCACCCAAATTTTGAGTGCTCAGCTGTAACCAAAGAGGAGGCGGTATGCTTTTAACTCTAGGCTCCAAATGTTACTGCTTTTCCAAATCCCACGTTCCTGATCACTGAGGAAATACATAGTGATAGTTTTCCCCTGTAAAGTACTACTAAGTTCCTTTAAAAATTGTTTTCAACCAGCCATAAACTTGGAATATTTTGTTCCACAGCATTCCATAGCAAATTACTTCTACTTAATTTGAGAACAGTAAACAAAATGCTCCAGGTATGATGATGTTCAAAGAAGATATTAAAGGAAAAAAAACTAACCCCAAAACCCACCCCACAAACAAGTGACCAGCCAAACCAAAACTAAAATAAACAAAACCCCAAGGAAAGCATAACAAATAAATCTTCCTACAATGATTATTTCTTTTTCTTAATGTGAAAACATTCTCATTTGTATAATGTACATGTTTATCTCTGCACAGGTGTTTGCAGATGCATGCTGTAACTGTGACAACTGAGAGATCTATTTTTAATTATGCTGTGAAAGAAGAAAACAGTATTTCTCAGTTGTTGGCCATTTTAGTAATCTGCATTCTAAATTAAACTAAAGAATGTGAAGTTATCTGGATTATTTTAGAAAAGAATGGTCTAGAAAGAAACCCAACCAGATTCCTTGAAAAGCTGTGAAGCTTGTAAGTATGCATATTTTGTTTGCTTTAAAACTGACTTCTTTATTTTCCAGAAAAGTTGTCAGCAAAATGAGGTGGACATAAGAGCAATCTCTCATGGATATTAGCAACTTAGCCACATTTTCAGAGTTCTACAGTAAGATCAGAAAAAAATACTCATGAGAAGAATGTTTTAACTTGCTATAGTAATAAACTGAAAACTTTGAAAAAAGAGGTTTTAAATATTTTGAAGAGAGGCAAGTATTGTCAGCTTATATTTTCATCAATCACTCCCAAATTCAATATGTCAAATCAAGAGAGACTCCTGGAAATTCAGGAATCCAAACATGTTGTAGGTAGAACAGATATATTCTTACCTCCTTTCTTAAGAAGAAACAGTCACTTTGATCAAACGATCTTCAGGTAGTAAAATAATTCAAAACCAACATTCACATTTTTTACACAATTTTAAGCCAAGAGTCACAACTTAGCTCTTTATTGAAAGCACAAAGTGAAATGGAAGAAGAAATAGACAGCTGCAGCAACAGTAACAGGAAACCAGAAGAAAAAAAAGGGGTGGGTTCTACCTTTAGACCTGAATGCACTCAAGATAAAAGTAATTTTGTCTTGCTGTGATAAATAGTTGCAAAACAGATGTCCTGTTATTTGGGACATGGTGGGAGTGGGTGGTTTTTTGTTTGTTTGTTTGTTTGTGGTTTTGTTTTGGGGTTTTTTGGGTGAATGTAACAGTTAAAACTTGGCTTCTTTAGCTCTTTGGCAATTTTTGGAAAGAGCTTCTCCACTATTTAGGCCTGGAATGGATTTGGGATCTTGAGCAACGGGAATTTTCTGTTTGACCCAGAACTGAAGAAGCAGCAGTTGAGGAGCCCTACAAAATGATCCTTTTGGTGCAATGCCAGTTTTGTTGTGGCCCCAGGACATCATAACCACCCAGAGTCTCCAGGGACCATGGACATCAGTGTTTCACCTCAGAAACAGCTCTCCTGCTTCTTCTCTCCCAGATTTTCAATAAACTTAAAATTTGGAAAAGTTTGGTGTCACTCATCTTAGGAGTGAAATGCAATATTAAAAAAGTAGATTATTTTCTAATCCAGGAAATATGTTCTATTTAAGACTGTGATCTTTATAATTTCCCTGAAACTTTTCACTTCTGCTGAGGAAGTCTAACTGCTACTGCAGCTGTCTTAAAGGATGTCAGCGATGTCCAAACTACAGCACCCCTTAAATTTAAAGGTTGATTTTGGTTTTGCTTATTTCTCTCAGGCAAAAAATGTTTTGGAAGAGTATCCAGGAAGTGTATGGAGATCTATATCCCCCACTCTATTATGGGTGCATTCAAAGTTGTTTAGGGTGCATGCTCTGAGTTGTGGATGCTATGCATGTATGTAGGAATGTGTAAAGTATTAATACATTGAAACATCAGAAATTTGGCATAAAGAAACATATATTTTAGGATCTACTTGAAGCAAACAAAGAAACAAAACCAGATGCCAGAGCACTTAGTTTCCTCCAATATATTTGTATAAATTGCTTGGATGCCCAGAAATGTAATTATAGATTGTGTCTCTCCATACCTGCAGCGTGCAACGTGAGGAGCTCATTCTGACATGTCAGAACTTCAACCTTGACCTAAAAAGAACAAGGACTGATGCTGCTAGAGTATGGCCAGTGACCCTTGCCCAGCAAAGAGAATCTGAGCGCTGGATAACAATCTGGGATACCTTTTGTACTCTGGTTACGTTGCTACAAAAATTGCAGGCTAATGTTCTTCAGTGTTCTTGGATCCTTAACACTAAAAATGATATTAATTTTTTAATTTGCCATCCTATGTACTGAGTTGTCCTTGAAAATATATCCAGATGGCAGGGGGGTTGGAATGAGATGATCTTTGAGGTACCTACCTCCCAACCCAAAGCATTCTGTGATTCTAGGATTCTATGCCCAGATACCATAGCTATGGACAAAGAAGGCCTGACTAGGTTAAACAGTTGCAAGTGGCAGATTGAGTTTTCTTTAAGGGGTCAAGAGCTTCCACAAAGTGTTAAAACTTAATTAAAACTAAGGTAGTGGGTGACATTTCTGGAATGGTCTCCTTTAACCTGTTTGTGTGGTGGTTTTTTTCCTTTTTTTTTTCATTTCATCCCTGTCATGGACATGTTTTGCTTTGTTTTTTATATATGAATATTAAAACCAGATAATTTAGTCCCATATTGTCTTTCATTCATGATGACCTCTGTCCCTGCCATTCTTTTCATGGTGCACAAAAATGTCAGTTATCCTGGAAGCAAAAAATAAGGATGAACTCAGTTCTAGTACTGAAACCAGCTCTTAATTTAAAAATGCAATTTAAATGCTATAGTACTAAATAAAACAGAACATAAGCAGAAATTTTTAATATATTTGGCCATCTAGAAGATATTTTTATTTTTTCCTTTCATGTTGACTGTGAAATTTGGAGAATTTTTTTTTTTTTAAGCACTCAGTACTCATGCTTATAATGACAACAGGTGACAAAATAGTAAAATATAGCTGGAAAATGGGCAGTGCTTCAGTGTTATGATGAGTGACATAGTTTTGTGTAGACTTTGGGATTTTGGGTTTGCTTTGTTTTAAACTTGATTGTGGTAACAGAAGTGGAAGGATGTCTCCTGTGTGGCTTTTACTGGCACAGATACTTTTGCAGTGCCTTCGATGGAACTGAAACAAGGTCTGAGATAAAACTCAACACTTTTCCTGCTCCAAAGGGGAAGGAAATTGGTTTTACCAATAGCTACTGCAGTGTTGTTTCAAATAAAGTTGAAGCAGGCTTTCCCTAATTACAGATGCACAGTGAGGGCAGCAGTGCAGGGGGGAATTTTAGAGGAAATGGAGACTCAGAGGAAGAGTGACAGTACAGGGAGAGGGTGGCACAAGAAACATGACAAAGATACCAAAAAAGAAGCGAAAGAACAAAATATAGGTTGCCATGAAGCACTTTGAAGAAAATTATGCAGGGACAGCAAAAAAGGAAGATTCCTTGTAGTGACATACAGAACTATGAGGAAACAGGACCTCTGAAGTTACTTGGGAGCCTTGGAAAGAAAGATTTTTTGTTAGAAAAAATATTTTAAGTTCTTGGCTGTTGCTTCTTCTGTTGGCACACCCTGTGTGATAGCCAGTTACTTACTATCAGATGGCTAATTTCTATTATATTTTGCACTGAATTAAAAACCCAAATCAAAACAAAACACAACAGAAACCTACCACCCTCCCATTTACCTCCAAGCTAATCTAGGTTGGGTATGATGAAAAAAGAAATATATGGAGTACGAGTTTCCTTATTATTATTATTATTATTATTATATATAAAGCATGCTACTGCTCTTATTCCTTCAGGTCACTGAAATAGCTGACGAGACCTTGTGTGATGATACGAGTTTAGAGATGAGGATAGAGCAAGGCCAAGGAACTTAGATTGCGCTTCTTCTCCACGTGCTTCAGTTGCACGCTATATACCTATATACATCTTTGCTTTCAGAAACATGCAAGTTGTCTGCATAGCATTGTTTCAAACCCTGTGCTTATCCCCATCTTTTTGCCAAATGTTTGATTGCTTGCCTGGAGGCAGGGCCACGATTTTCAGAATTAATTCTCTAATAACTGTCTCTATTTGCAGCTGGATCTTGTCACAGCATCGCGGTTTCAGCATCAAACAGCCACATCACTACGGCCAAAAACTTGCTTTTCACTATCAGAATACACTCTGTAAGCAAGGATTAGATATTAGGGGGCAGTTTTTTACAGAGAGAGTGTTAAGGTGCTGGAACAGGCTGCCCAGGGAGGGGGTTGATGCCCTGTCCCTGTAGGTGTTCAAGGCCAGGTTGGATGGGGCCCTGGTCAATCTTTTGTAGATCCAGGCGTGGAGGTTGGTGGCCCTGCCTGTGGCAGGGGGTTGGAACTCTATGATCCTTGGGGTTACTTCCAACCCAGACCATTCTATGATTCTGTGATTACTTAAGCTTGGGAAAGTGATGCTTTTAATGGTGCTGGTTTGGATTTTACAAAACACCAGTGGCATTAAATTCATGGGTATCAGGAAGACTAGCCAATCTTTGATCTTAATTCACTCAGTACTGGAATATAAGCCATTTATTTTCTTTATATTTCTCTTCATGTATACAATCTTCAGCAATCTAAACAAATCCTGTGTTGTTTTTAACAAGTCTCAGTGGATTAATGGCACATACAGTAAGAACTGATTGTACATCACCCCTAACTTCCTACCATCCTTCTGGATGCCACTGAAAAAAATTGCATGGTTGGAAGTGCTTTCCAGCAGGCATCCTGATCCGGGGGTGGGGGATTAGGACTGTAGAGCACATCATGAGTGCACTTACCTTTGCATAAGATAGAGAGGTAAATTCTATACGGTAAAAACACAGGAATAAATAAAATGTGCATGCATTAGAAGTTGTCTAAATAAGGCAAAAATATTATGGAAAATCATAAAATACTAACTAAATGTGGCAGTTGTGTCAAAGGGCAACGGGTGCAAGCTGGAGCACAGGAATTTCCATGTGAATATAAAGAGAAACTTTTTCACTGTGAGGGTGACCGAGCCCTGGAACAGGATGCCCAGAGAGGCTGTGGAGTCTTCTTCTCTGGAGACATTCAAAACCCACCTGGATGTGTTCCTGTGTGATTTAGTCTAGGTGATCCTGCTCTGGCAGGGGGGTTGGACTAGATGATCTTTGGAGGTCCCTTCCAACTCCCAGTGTTCTGTGATTCTGTGACATCAAAGCGCACATAGGCAAGATAACAAACCAATACCAACCATTTATAAAAAAGTTCAGTTTCCTGCCCTATTGCTTAGGTGGGTACCATGTCTGTTCATGCAACTGTAACAGAAGTTGTATCTATCTAAAGATGCACAAAATCTAACAATTAGAATAAGCTGTTTTGGGTAAATTGTGCTTTTTGTTTGTCTTGTAGACTGCCTGTTTGTATTTAAAGACATATTAAATACCAGCGAGTAAGTCTCTGTGTGTTGTCTTAAAAAATAGTTTTCTGGTTTAATATATTCTCTTCTTTATGGTCTTTACTTGAAGTATATTATTTACTGTCTTCTGTCTTGATTACTTTATTGCTTACATAATTTACTAATAATATAAGAAATCAATGACAATGCATACTTTCTAATTGCTTTAATTTTTTCTTCCCCCTCATGCTATTTAAGTGAGATAAACTAATAGCTACAATTTTTGTTCACTGGAAACTCCCATTAAATGTAATATAATATATTACATATATAATATAATATTATACATATAATATCATATTATATTACATATAATAGAATGCATTAAATGTAATATAATGAGGTATTTTTAGGCACTTAAACATAAGATTCTATTTTACCTGATTTTTAATTGCAAGTGAAACCAGAATACAAGTAGATGTTTATGATTAAATTATTTTATATTACTAACATTAATATTTAATACAAACAGATGCTGACAAACTTAATGACGTATCTGTGACAGGTATTATTGCTATATTATTACCTATCATTACTGGTTATCTTATAAAAATAACAGCTTTTTGAACAAAGCATAGCTGGAACAATTTCGTTTCCAGAGGCTACCCAAATTCCATATGCAACACTCATCTGAAAAAAGGAAAGGTTTTTTTCTTTTATTTTATTTTTAAAAAGTCTAAATGTTTTAATCCAAAAATTGTTCAATTAGTGTCCTGCTAAACTACCCAGATCCACACTTGTTTGTAGTCTTTTTTTTAGCTTTGGAAGTCAAACAGCTTCAAATGCAAGGAAGTATAAAAGACATCAGTTCTTATCACTTTGTGTTTTTTTCAGGAGCAAAATGACCTCTGACCAAACTCCTTGCTGTGAATGCATGATTTTATTTATTTCCTGACAAAATATGAATTTATATGCTTGTATTGCTTTTCCTTAGTGGAAAGGAATTTAATAAATTTTAAAGTTATGTCTCAGAAGGAAAGTAGAAGTGAGAATTAGTGAGTTGTTCGTCTCCTCTGAGAGACACTAACACAATAGTAAAAAGCAGTGGGAGTTGAGGTTTCCCCCACTGTCTGCGCTGGTTGTCAATATATGTATTTTTTCCTTCTTGGATTGACAGAATACCAGCTGTGCCTAGGCATATCACGGAATCACAGCATGGCTGAGGTTGGAAGGGACCTCTGGAGGTCAGCAGGTCCAACCTCCTGTTTCAAGTGGGGACACCTGCAGCAGGTTTATCAGGACTGTGCCCAGGTATTTTTTCAGTATCTACAAGGAGAGAGACTCCACAAACTGACATGTGCCAGTGCTTGGTCAACCTCACTGTGAAGGAGTGTTTCCTGATGTTCAGAGAGAACTTCCCATGCTTCAGTTTGTGCCCATCACCTCCTGTCCTGTTACTGGGCATCACTGGGCAGAACCTGGCTCTGTGACCTCCCTTCAGGTATTTGTATAGATTGATGAGATTCCCTCTAAGCCTTCTTCAGACTACACAGTCCCAGATCTCTCTCTTTCCTCAGATAACAGATGCTCTAGTCCCTTCATCATCAGCTTCATGGTCCTTTTCTGGACTCTGCACAGTATGTCCGTGTCTCTCTCATACTGGGGAGCCAGACTGGACCCAGCACTCCACGTGCGACCTTACCAGTGAGTGCCAAGTGGAAGGGAGGTATCACCTTCCTTGACTTGCTGGCAACCCTCCTCCCAATGGAGCTCAGGACACCATTAGCCCTCTTTGCCACCAGAGGCACATCCCTGGCTCATGCTGAACTTGGTGACCAGCAGGACCTCTCAGGTCCCTTTCTGCCAAGCTGTTTTCCAGCATGTCCTGGTACATGGGGTTAGTCCTCCCAGGTACAGTACTTTGTGGAACCTCATGAGGTTAAATGCTAGTGTCTGCTTTTTTTGTGTGTTTTTTGTTTGTTTGGTTTGGTTTGGTTTATATATATCTATATAAGCAATTAAACTCTCATTTCTATGAAAGAGTTAATACTTTTTGCCATGTTTTTTAAAAAAATATGATCACTGCTTTGCAGGTACAGATCAGCCTGTATTTACCTGCTCTTCAGGAATCTGAGATAGAGTACTTGCAATGGAGTTTGCTACACGTGAGTTAGGTTGCACTGGTTGACCTCATACTGCTTTTGAGGTTTTTGTATTCAATCTGCTATTTTTCTAACATGTTCTGTTACACTTGAATGTATTTTCCAATCATTTAAAACAATAGCTAGCAACCTTTAGTACAAAGAAATTGCAAATGGAACAGAATAGTTATTTTACTACTAGTTCACATCTAAATATATTCAGGCTGGTCATATTTCTCATCAAGAACAACAGTTGAAAATAGAGGTCCCGATTCAGAAAAGTACAAAATTACATAGTTCACTTTTGAGGCCTTGATAGGTCAAATGAAATCAGTGCCTATACTGTTTCAGTACTATATACTGCAAATTTCTATCATAGGTTGCATGAGAGTCAGAACTCATACTTGATACCTTTGGTTATTTGTGTTAAGACTTGTATATCTCATTTATTTCTAGGAACAATCAACTATGTAGCTACACAGCTCTCCTGCAGTGCACATCACTTACTTCCAGTCATCTAATCAGTGAGTTTAATGTTTTTGGTACCACTCTCTGAAAAGAGTGCTACTTATCCTTAATTAGAAATTCAGTTAAAAGTTTTGAATGCACCAAGTGAATTATTTAGAAATCCTTTCCTTTTATGGGGTAACATTTGTTTGGCTGATACGTATATGACTGGGTCATATACAGTGTTCACCATAGGCATGCATGTGTGTTATTGCATGGTTTGTGCTTATGCATTTAGGCTTTCTATGTTCAGATGATTTGTGAATTCAGGATGACAGGATGACGACAGAATCGTAGGGGTTGGAAGGGACCTCAAGAGATCATCGGGTCCAACCCCCCCTGCCAAAGCAGGTTCCCTAGGACAGGTTGCACAGGGAGGTGTCCAGATGGGTCTTGAATCTCTCCAGAGAAGCAGACTCCACAATCCCCCTGGGCAGCCTGTCCCAGGGCTCTGTATCATGCGGCACATTGCCTAGAAAATGCCATGTGTGTTTTTCAAAGCAATGCATAAGAATTACACATAACACCTAAACCCCTTATTTCTTTTGCAGCAACATACATTTTTTTCCTCTAGATGGCAATATATTGCAAGAAATATTGTCAATCCGTTTGCAGTACTTTTAAACGTTGAGTTTGACAGTCTCCAGAAGGTAATGTGAAATTTTCCTTTTCATCTGATTTTTTTTTTGAGGGTTGATAAGTGTAACACAACGAAAAATAAAGAAAATAGGAAGAAGTAAATAATTTAAATAAAGCCATCAGTTAAGTATTGCACTTAAATACTTATCATTAACCAATGGTCACATGGACTTTTATATCAAGGTAACCTGTATTTCTCAATTATATTAGTATTATTCACATACTTTACTATAAGAAACGAGGCTTTTACATTTCCAGATCAAAACTTAAATTCCGTATTGACTCTTTTTTGTTGTTGTTTTAATCACTAATTAAAATACGATATAGCAAAAAGAATATTCCAAAAATGTGATTAATAATTATATGGAAAATGTTGAACAATATATTAGAGGTACCAATATTGTTGTAGATATGATGATTAAAGAACACAGCAAGAAGTAATCTGCCAGGAGAAATAGTATCTTTCTTATACCAGTTGATATAAGCAAGGAATTAAAATAGACATGCTTCCAGCTATCTCAGTCAAAAATAGTAATATTGTATTTTCCCCTTACCCATACATTTTAATCCTGGCTATTCTTTTTCTGTTCTAGCCTAATAAAATAAAGACATTGACTGCATTGTCTTGGAAACATTAAATAGAAACTCAGGGGTTTCATAACAGCAATGCACCAGCATATAGAAATCTGGAGCTTACATATTTATATGTATGCTTTTAGCAAAAACTGAGTGCACCTACCAAAAAATAAATGAGCTGAGACATTATTTGAATTCAACTGTACTAACCCACTTGAGATATCCCTTTTTTATACATGAGTTTGTTTGTTTGATTTTTTTCTGTATAAAAAGAAAAAAGATACTGATACTTTATCAGAAATTTTTCACCTTCAATCTTTTCAGCAGTATCTGACAGAGCAGTAAATCAGCCCAGAAGGTTTATTTATCATTTATCTTCCCCCGAAACTTCTGGTATGGATTCTGAGGAATTACTCAAAAGAAATGTTTTCCCCTCAGTTTTGTTAAGAGGAGAGATGATCTGGTGGCATGAGGACACTGAGGATAAGCTCTGCAGCTGGGGAGGTCAACCAACTGTGAAGTATGGCCAAAAGAAAGAATGAGAGGAGAGTGGCTGAAACATCAGTTTTATAGCAACATGACTGCAAATTTATGTAAATTGATCATATACTTTGCCTCAGGAAAAGTGTGTGGGTTTAGGGCTAGATTTCTCATCACTGTACATCTACCTTTTTGAAAACCTTGCGCTGAACTGCTATCGTTTGCCCTTTGGATCTGATTAGGAGAAAGGGGTGGTAGCTGAGGCTAATAAATATGGAAAGGGAAGGCACAGATGGTGTAAAAGCTGTGGACATTTTCTTTGAGAGGGCGAAAGGATGAAGAGAGCCTGACTGTTGGCTCCACAGATTTTAAGATGATTTAAGCAAGGCAGAGTAGAAAAAAATGCTAGCTGATTTCACTGTAGCTAACAGATAAAAGCTGCAGATACGTGGGACTTAAGAGTGCGGTAGAGGTGTTTGCTAGCTGTTTCTTTGAGATAAAAACCTGAAGGTTAAAAGACTAGTGGAGGGGCTGAGCTGTTCATGGTAAAGAATAAATAGTGTAAGGAGAGCTCTTTTGCTGGACAAAACACTGGAGAAGCAGGGAAGTTAGTGCAGGATGAAAGGAAAAAGAACTCCAGGGTCCCTCTCAGCTGGCTAGAATGCAAAACCCCCCTTTGAATGGTAGCAGTTTCTGAAACTTGAATATAATCAGTTGCTGTGGTGTGCTCAGACTGCTGGAGCCTGTTTGTTGTGTCCAGCAACAATGTACTGCAAGTGCAGGCAACACTGGAGCTGAGCTCTGTGATGTGCACAGCACATCTTTGATGTCACACCTGTCACACACATCAAAGATGTGCTGTGAAAAGAGACCAGGTGTGACCATTGCTGCAGTGGTGCGTCTTCTGCAGTCAGCCATCTGAATATGCTCAAGCAATACTTCTCCTTTCCTTAACTCCTTAGAACTCCAATGCGATCTATTAGCAATACCATACTTGCCATTAGGAGTTAATGCTATGCTCTTGCTATTGCTGGTAAGAAGCAAACATCAAAGTACCCCTTAATAAAATCTTGTGCTTGACGCTGAAGTTGCACGATTAAGGCAGAGCAGTGAAGCCCTTTGTAGGAACCTACAAGGCTGTGTTAGTGTAAGTATGTGCTGTGCTTTGGTGATCTCCAGCTGCTAGACCTTGCAAGACTGCGAGGTTTCTCCTAGCAGTGCTGAGACCTTGTCATCTGTCTCTGGAATCAGTGAGCTGTATAACAAAAACATCAAACAGTCTTTACCAGCAGCATCTTTGTCACTTATATTGCTTAGAGAGATACAACCAGGGAATTACTATGCCAAAGTGTTTATCAATAATTAGAAAAATATATATTATTTAAACTTTAACTGTAAGGGGTAGCCACTTAGGACCAACGGTTGGCATTCATCTGGCTAAACTAGATTTTGAAGAGGTAGTCAACCATTGTCAAAACTATCTACCTCAGCCTTCTTGGATTGTTACTGTGAAAAACTAGGAAGATTCAAAAAGTAATGAATTTCATCCTAAATTAAGCACTTTGGACCGATTTGACCAGAAAGTGACCATTGTTCTCTATTGACCAGTTTTAGACATTAAAGTTGGGTGAAGCAAATTTCACACCATGGCTGCTCTGTGCAGCCCTAGTCTGACTTGGCAAGCGTGGTCAGAAAAACCTGTAGCTGCTCTAAGATCTATACACATTAGGACTTTTACTACGACTGTAATGAAGCTACAGCAGAGTTACAGCAGTTTAAACCGGTGGAGGGCTGGCTTGCAATGTTTGCAATGTTGTTCTAATGTTGTCTGCATTGCACAGTCACCCCTTTTTACCTGGCGGAGTGCTAACTGGTACTGTATGCTTGCTAACCTGCTATAACATGTGGTTTGCACTGAGACGACTGAATTTATTCAGTATTCTCATATGCAAATTTCTCTTATGAAGACAGACCCTCAGATGCTGTGAAAATAATACCCCACTGCCTCGAAGCTTTTAAACTCGTTTCCATCTGTGCTGTGTTTGAACGTAAAACGCCGAAAAGCAGTGGCATTTACTCAGCGGTTGTTTTGAAGAGGGGTAGTAAATGAGATAAAGGGCCAGGAAGGGAACAACAGTGATACTACCTTGCTGCAAAAGTGCTGAACAGAATTCAATTAATTCATCAGAGAATTGGTTCTTTACTCCAGAGGAAAAATGACTTCCTGAACTATTCCTTAAGAAATCCAATCCTTTATGTCAGTGCTAGAACAGTTACCATACAGTTACTCACTGAGAAACTTGCCCTTTTTTCCTCTTGAAAAATCGTTTCTGATAACTTCTGTAGATTGCCTCTCAGGAACTCTTTTTTTCTTGTCACCTCTGACCTAACAGGAGATGCATCATTCTTGAAATTTGCCATGTCTTATCTATATTTTTAATTATCTTGCTTAGCATCTATACATATTTAGGGACCTGTTGCACTTTCTATAAAGTATGGAACATCTTTAACTCATTTAAATGAAAGTAAAGAAGGATACCAGGGCATTCTGTACAATACTAGGATGCAGTTGAAATCACAGGACTGTGCAAAATTCAACATAGCTTTAGAGGAGCAGATGCTCCTCAAGAAGCACCATCCTCCAGAAGGTGGCTGCTCTGAGGATTGTGACCTATATTCATCTGTGGATTCAAACCAGTGCTGGAAATTCTTGGGAGGTTTCTGCCATACCATGTCGGAAAGGGTCTTTCCTCCTGTGCTTTACATACAGGCTCACTCAACCTAGTCAGTGAACTAAGAAAGGGAGTATCTTGTCTTTGGCATTTGGAAAATCTTTATGAAAACCAGAGTCTGGGACAACAGCGTTCATAGCTGAGCTGTTTCAGATGATGCCAGCTTCTGAGCTGGAGGATGACACATAGTTATCCCCACCCTGCCAAGTAGATGGGGTACAGTATGGCCCAATACATGCTAAGTATGTGTACTCTGGATGCTGAAGTCTGAACTTTCCTTTGTACTACTATTAGACTGAATTGTGAATGCTTTTTCCCTTAGGATATTTAATGAGGAAATAACAGTTAGCCTTTCCCCTCCAAAACAAGGGTCTATCCTCCCCCACCCTGCACCACAATTTCCACCACTTGCTTTTGCTGGTACTAGTGTTTGCAAGACCATTACCAAATCAGGGAGCTACTCTGGCAGACGCCTGGCCCCACACAGAGTTTGTTGTTGGCCCCAGCACTGTCAGTTCCCAGACCTGTCTTGATGCCTGAATCCTTGTGTATGCATAAGGAAGACAACTGCAGCGAGGGAAGGATGACCTTCTCATCAGCAAAGTCAATTTATTTCAGATTAAAGTAACTGTGTCTTTAGTCTGCACTGGCCTAGTTCAAAGTTTCACTAGCAAGTGTGTTCTTCTCATCATGTTACTAAAACTCCCTCTGGAAAAAAACTGTTAAAACTTTCAGGGTAATGTTCTTTTGCACATTTAAAAGGAAAATAAATCAGTCAAACATTCTGACAATATAGTTCTAATTTAAAGATGAAAACAAACCCAGTGGGTCAGATAGCAACCTCTTCCTCTGTTTGGGCTTCCGTCTGTCTACTGATATTGATTAGCACTCACTCAGCTTTTACTTTTCTAGGGTAAATCTATATGACAGATCATTAGGATTGCCTAGAAGGAGTTATGGAAAATGTTGTAACTTTAGATATTTTTTTAATACAACTTTTGCCAAGGGGTTCTGTTTCCAGTAATAAAAGACAGATAATAAGATATAAATTATTCTAACACCAGACAGAGACAGTAAATAAAATGTATGGGAGTAGTTCAATTTATTTTCATTGAGTTGCTATGAGTTTCTGCCTCCTTGCTTAATCGAGGGGAAAAAACAGTCCATTATTTCTAAGTCTATTTTAAAAGTCAAAATACTTGAATATGATTTGGTAAGTTTTTTATAACGATCTAGGCCTGACTTTCCTCAGCCTTAAAATGGGGATAATTTTTCACAAGCAAATAAAGAGACATTCCTAATATTTAGGAAAGGCTTTGAAATCCACAGATGGAAAATTTTTTCAAGTTAGTGCTACATGAATAGTAGGGTACTCGGATAGCATTGTGCAAAAACGTTCAGCCAAATATGTAAGCATCAATAATTCTGTAAAAAATGAAAACAAATTCAGAATTGCTAAAACTCTCTACATCATGGAAAATAATTGAATTAAGAGAAAATGGAATGGAGTGCTCCTGATAAGGAATATAAACTACCTGATGTGATTGTTATGAAGGAAACTTCATCTTCTATATGTTGAGAATGGATTTTTCTTTTAGGAGACAGCAAAGAAGTTACTTCTTTACAGAACAGACCCTCACTGGACAAGATTTGAGCACATAATTGTAAAACAAGAATTTTACTTTGATTCGCAAAGAAACAGATGAGGATGCATTTTGTCTCTAACAGTGCTTAAATACAGACTGACTCACCTAACTTTAAAAGAAGTGCCTAACTGAGAGTGTAATTGTTCAAACGTTCCTAAGTATCCTGTTAAGAGAAGCAAATATCTCTCAGGACAAGAATGATTGTAAATGGGCTGAATTGCCCTTTAAATCTGCCTATTTCTCTCTACTTTGTGTATAGGGAATGTGCATAGAACTGTGTGTTCCAGACACGGTGCCTCATAGTTGCTAGATGTATGTGATGGAAGATAACACATATTAAAGGAGATGAAGGCAGTAGAAGCAACAAGTCCACCTGTTCTACCTGCTTATAAGATGCAAAACATGAAGAAAACAATATACAGAATGTAAAACAACAGCAGCAAAAAAAAAAAAAAGAACCCAACAAAAAACCAAGACAAATGTTGGCTTTCTAGTTATTGAGATCTACTTTATTTTTATAGTGTTATCCTGTCCATGAGAAGGTAAATCAGTTAAAAGGACCAGGCACAGCATAAGCAATGGATGAAATGCTGTGCCAAAATTCTATTTGTACACAGTTTTATGCATAATGGCATAACACCACCCAGCTCAAAAGCACACAGATGAGTCTTCTCAGTTTGTTGGGAGTTCAGGGAACAAAAAAGCAGCCTGCAGCTAGCTTCCTCTACCTATGTCTGGCACAAACACATTAGCTAAATGCTGTATATTATTGCTAAATAGAAAGAAACCTAACTGAAATTTTAGCATCAAGCAAGAGCTCAGGCTGGCAGCAGAAGAAAAACAATAGCATTCAAAGAAAACAACAACAAGGAGAGAGTAGTATGGTCCAAAACCGAATAAAAGACAAGGGACTGCATCCAAAACCAGAATAGGTTATAAAACATGGTCAGAGATAAAATATTCCCGGTGGAAGTAAATGTGAGAAGCACCATATCTCATATTGTGGCCAAGTAGAGAATTCTGCAAATCATCCTTTGTGCTGCCACCAAATACCACTTTGTGTCTTCACTGTTGCCCAATTTTTTGGCATTGCATATTTATTTCCATGGGGGTTTTTTGAGGGGGTACTATTTTAATCTTTTTAATGCCTATATTGTTGTTGCTGGTGGGTTGTTATCGACAAAGAATTGCAACATATGCCCACTATTGGCCTCATCAATCAGAGCACAGTAAATTTTGGATATGTTAATGTGCACTGAATGACGTGTGATGAGTGAACCCTTTACCCTTCATTTGAGAGTTTGAATTTTAAAAGCCTTTCAAGAGCCCTCATAAATTACCTCCCCAGAATAAAGCAGATACAGCCCACAGCACAAACACACCTGCATGTCAGTGCCCAGAATCGACACAAATGTGAGGCTATCTCACAGAAATGTAAAGAAAGTGGGTATCAGGATTGTGAACATTGTTCTAGTGGGAAGATGCATGTCTGCAACAACAGTTCAACGAAATGGCTAATGTAATACCCATCTGCCACCAAAGTGGGATGCTTCCGCTCCTCCTAGCCCCATGTTTTGGTTTCACCCCAGCTGAGAGCTGACCCCCTTGCAGATACTCTGTCTAAGAGGGTGTGGGGAGGAATTGGGGGGGTGGGGGCGGGGAGNTTGGGGGGGTGGGGGCGGGGAGGCAGGGAAAAGAAAACCAACAAACAAACCTCCTGAGTTGGGATAAGGATGGTCTACAGGGACAGCAGAGAGAGAGATAGAGATAACAACAACAGGACTTTATAGCAAAAAGTACAAAGCTGGTGATACATGATGCAGTTTCTCACTGAACCACATAACTGAGGCCGTACAGCTCAGAGCTATCACTTATCAGACATACTGAACAGATTCTTTCATAAATTGTGAATTAACATGGTAAAGAAGAGAGTAGTTTTCAACTGGTTTAGAGGCTGAAATCACCCAAGTGGGCACTTCCAGGAAGAGCCAGAGACATGGCAAATGAGGGAGGTGAAATGCACAGTTAGATATGGAGGCAGATGCCAAGGAGCAGAGCTTGGTGTCCACAGCCACCTCCTGCAGCAGCAACTGGCTCAACTTTGCCACTGAACTGCACCCTTAGGGAGAAAATCCAGAAGAACATACAAGAAGGAAGTAACAAAGCATGATATAAACTCCCTGATAATGTATCTGCCACTGAGGAAAAGCTAAAGAAAGATATCCTTTGTGTTGAATGCTGATAGTTCAACTTTCCTACTCTAGGGAGGAAGACTTTGTACATACTTTGTAAGGAAAAAAAAGCAATAAATTCTTTGCTGGAAATTTTTATGGGTGGCCAGAAAGACTCGGTTGCTTGTTTGCATTGTCCAGGATGGAGCAGCATGGGTCAAAGCAAATCCCAGACTAGAGTACCATCCCAAAGAGCCACTCAAGAGCAGGGTGGGCTTGAGTGATAACCTTTTACTGTACAGTATTATAGAAGAGGGAAATGAAAGGAAATACATAGGGTGATCCCTATGAAGGGGGCAGATGAGTTGTCAAGACAATGGTTGAATGTTTTATTCCCATGGATGAAGCCCTCAGATGCAGTGTGTACAGGGTTTGTTTTTTTTTGCAGCTAATGAAAACCACTGTTAATTGCTAGATGGAGAGCAAGTCTGGAAAGATGTTGTAGGCAAAGCTCTTTTCTGTGCTTTGTCTCATCAGTCCTATTGGATGAGTTCTGCATTTTGATGAGTTTTCTTGTTTGACTTGGTGTTCCAGTGGGATTTGAGATGTTTTTTCTTTTAGAAAAAAATTTCTTGAAAATTCTGGCCCACTGTAAGCATTTTCTTTAGCTATCTAGGGAAGTACAACTGAAAAACTTCCAGAGTAAGCCAAGCACACAGAGTAGGTGGCCAGCAACCTAACTGCCATTTAATAAAGATTTCCTCCAAAGAAAATTTTAGTCAAATAGATAACAAAGATGAGCTGCTGGAAAGACTGACAGAGTTGAAAAATCAGACAGTCATAAACTCATGGAAAAAGACCTACTTTACATTTAGACCACTCAAAGAATTTGCATAGGTTTGGGCTTTTTTTGCAACTGTTGTCTATTTTTTTATTAAATGAGACCTTACTAAAGCAGGTTCAATTTGCAGTGAATTAATTTAAAATATTTAGGTAGAACTGGAATTGCACTTGATTGAAAATAAGATGAGCTCACTCTTGAGTTGTGAAATCTGCTAAGCTACTAACTTTAAAAGTACAGCCCTGTGACAGAAAATTAGTTTGGCTTTTTGAGTGAGAAGACAAATCATGTTAAATTAAATTTGTGGAACAAAAGAGTGTAACAGTAATGGAAACATAATAGCTGAGAGTTGATAAGTGATGAAAATATATACACAAACAGGGCTGTTAAAAATATAGAGTTTGCCAGACCTGAACATTATAAGTTTTTAAGAAATCTTACAGCAGCAAAAACTGGAGGAGCAGATGATGCCATTATTTGTTTTAAATTCTCATAGTTGAATTATAGTGATAAAAAGGTAGCAAGATCTTGGAAAATATTAAAAAATATTCGACAAGTGCAGAAACTGAAGGGTTTAGATCCTACTTTATTAATGTGCTAGTCAGTAATAGCTCTGAAAGAAAACCATTCAATTTACTATAATTGGAAAGAGTAAAGATAGAGCACTGTCTGCCTGAAAATTCACATTTGAAAGGAAATTTGAACAGATAAAATAAACCATATTACATTTTCCTCTAGGACCTTGAAGGTTCAGTGGGATGTCTACGTATCTTACGGCGTGCTGTAGATTCTCCAGACCCTGCCACAATCACTGGAAGACATCTGTGCCTTCTGTGATTCCTTCCCATGGTACCTGCTGTTCTCCTGGCCCATACTATTCAATTGAGATGCCACTCTCACCCTGTGGCTACAGTGTGAGACATGCTGGGGAGCTTGTGCACTCTGCACTCTTACTCAGACCTCTGTTGCACCTTTCAGTGAAGAATGTTTCATTATTACCCAATCAGCTTAAAACAAACGGGGCTAAGGAAAAAAGGAGAACGATCAAACAAGCTTTTCTATATAAAACTTGTAAAGGAAGACATTAAACAAAATATGAATTTAATCTAGTTACACTAAACTTACGTAAAATTTTTACTTCAATAGCTTGACTTACCTCACTTCCTTCCTTCCTCCCGCCCTCTCTTCCTCCCGCCCTCTCTTCCTCCCGCCCTCTCTTCCTCCTGCTCTCCCTTCCTCCCTTCCTCCCTTCCTTCCTTCCTCCCTTCCTCCCTTCCTCCCTTCCTCCCTTCCTCCCTTCCTTCCTTCCTCCCTTCCTCCTGCTCTCCCTTCCTCCCTTCGTTCGTTCTTTCGTTCGTTCGTTCTTTCGTTCGTTCGTTCGTTCGTTCGTTCGTTCCTTCCTTCCTTCCTTCCTTCCCTCCTTCCTTCCCTCCTTCCTTCCCTCCTTCCTTCCTTCCTCTTTTCCATCTCAGCGTGGATCTTTGCATACAGAAATAATGGGAAGGGCAACTCACTAAGAGGCTGAAAAAAAATAGTTTAATGGTTAAAAAATGCACAAAGACTTGATATAATGTTAGCTTTTTGGGGACACTAATTATAACCCTTGGGAAAAAAAGGGAGAAACTGCTGAAAAAGATACTTACTTCGGGACAGAAAAGGTCCATTATTGTTTTATAGTCTCAGAATTCAAAATCTTCCTGCTCCATCTTGCTGCATGCAGGAATGGTGTTCAGAGAACTCAAAACTTACCAGTGGCAGGATCGTGCTAACTAAATCTTTGTTTGGAAGACAGTTTGGCAAGTAGCCATGTAGAAATCATTAGTATTTGAGGTTTCTTTAATCACATTGACGTTAAACTGTGATGGCGCTTAGGAAAGCTCAGCGGGATTTGCAGTGTTAAGCTTCCCCTTCTCTTGAATTTTGTAGGGCTGGTACGCTGCATTTCTTTTCACTGAGTTTCCAGTATACAGTCAATAAGAACTCTGTGCCACTCTGCTTCCCAATCCACGAGTTTGAGCAAAGAAACCCATCAACTCCTCTGCGTGAGGTACTGAAGGGATTAAAGAAGTTTCAAATTTGAAGCAACCTCCTCTTTACAGTTGGAGAAGTTTACGTGTTGTTGAAAGATTACCACTCATCTATTAAAGAGATGTCATGGGAACATTTAAGAGCAGGAGTAGCCCCGACATTAGTTGCACAAATATTGGAAATGACAATAAACACTACTGATCTGACTGTATAACATGACATTACAAGGACTGACTGGGTCCCAAGCCTACCCCTGTAAGTCTGTAAGAACCATCTGAATGACTGATAATCAGCATGGCTGAGAACAGAGGTACAAGAACTGAGATTAACTAATGAGACAGAAATTGCTTTCTAAGAAAATAATCTGTCCCTGTCAATAAACATTTGGGCATTGACAGGCATATCATTTAGCCTTGCTGCAAGAGGGGCTTCTCAGTCTATTGTTAGGGAATGGGAGGGAACTTGATGAAAATTTCAGTGTTATGAGATTGCTATGAACAAATGGCGCACGGTGTCCTGACAGAAAGACAATAAAGTTGGACAGGTACCTGGAATTTATTAAGCTGGTTCTTCTGTCTCTGTTAGTAGCACAGGTCAGCGAAGGCTGTGTTTCCCAAACTGAATCATGAAAACTGCAGGGTGTTACAGGAAGGTGCCAAGAAGTCGTAAAGTGTTAGAAAACTTCATATAATTTTGAAAGGTAAAAATAATTATTCAAATTATAAAAATAAAAGTGAAAATAATTCTGATCTCTTTCCAGAATTAGCTTAATTTGTCCAGAGTGAGGAAGTAAGAAGCATGTAGGCTGGGTACGGTTAAACTACCTGTAGTCATTACCAGTGACATACCTACTTCAGGGAAGTGTGCATTTACACTTCAGTTAGGAATTACAGCTCTCTGCTGTACAAGAAATGAGTTGGCAGTACTCAACATCAGCTTTCTGGTTATGACATCTTACTGCCAGGAATGCACTAAACATGGAGTAGTCCAAGTGGGAGTCATGTTTGAGCAGTTCCTTAGACATCATCATTTTAAAAATGAAGACAAGTTGGCTTGTAAGACATTTCCTGTGCAGGTTCCTGTGACTAAAAGATTAAGAGCCTGTGTCTATTTTGGGTCTGTTTGTTGTCATGTACCCCTGCCCTATTATACTTCAGTGGTCCTTATGTGATGGAACAAAAAAAATAAGGTGTTTTTGTTGTCTCTACTGACCCTATGGTATATGTTTTAATCTGAATATTCGGTTTGGTCACAAAAGTGACCTATAGAAAGAGCTTTTCATGCTTCAGTTTTCAGAATATAGTAAATGTTACTATAAGGTATTTATCTCCGTGTTTCTTTTCAGCCACATAGTCTTATTGCTCTCCTAGATCTAGATTGTTCTTCCTCAAATAAAAACTCTTTTTTTTCCTTTGTGTAGGCAATCCCTTTGACTACAGAGGAACCAGTTATTATGAACATTGCTATTCAAAGTGAGTAAAGGTGCTGCAATCTCCTTAATGTGTGTCTTTCCCACAGCTTATTTAAAAAGTATCTCAGGGTTTGGGTTTTTTTTTTTATTACTACCTTGGGAAAAATTTTCAGAGGAACACTTTTTCAATTATGTATATTAAATTCTTTATGATATAGCTAAAGGAGAGGGGAAATATTCTAGCATCAGTGTTTGTTTATGTGTTTAATACACACAGAATTTCACTGTGGGTTTGTTGTTTTTTTTTTTTAATGTGTATGTTTTAAATCAGTCCTTAGTTCTAACGTATTTGGGTGATACAGTAGTTATTAAAGACCAAAATTAATGAAAATGTTAATGTTTTCTAAGCGACTACCCAGGGAAAATGCAATCACCATTATTGTTAAAGCTCCCGCTTTGGCAGAACGGATGGTAGATAAACCAGAATGTGTCAGTACTTTAATTCTGTTAAACTGAAATGTAAAGTGTGCAAAAGAAGCTTTGTTAGATTTTCAAAAACCTAGCAGTCGGGTTCGTACCCAGCTGCAATGGCACAGTGCAGCACTGTCTATTACTAGTGCCCGTTTCAACGCCATCGCGTAAAAAGCTTACTGAGTATCCCTAACATAATTTGGTCTTCAAAATGAACCCCTCACTCAAATGAATATGTCTTCTTTGCTTGTTATGAAGGCTGTCCAGTGAGAACATTTGCTGATTCATTGTCCTTCTGTTATGTTTACTTATGGCTTTCATCCTTTTTTTTCTTCTGTACTTAACTTTTTTTTTCTTTTTTCTATTTGCCCTCCATTTTATACCTGAAAGATGGTAAGGTTCAATATGACAAAGTGTTTATAGATACTGCCTCCCCACTATGCACTCTACACACCAACATTTAACTCGATAGGTTTATGGTTTACTCATTAAACTGAATGGTAATCTGTATTTTATGGCTTTTCTTAAAAGAAGCATGCAAGAGAATCTGAATGGGAGAGAACTGAGTTCTGGAGAGGTTGCTGTAACTGCTAGGACAGTGAATCAAATATGTGGGTGGATTTAGCTGGTTTGGGTCTCACCCACTTTTTTTCCTCCCCCAAAGCCTTCCATTCACATGACATTGTACTAAACAGAATTGTATTTGTTCCTGAGCCAGTATAGTTTATAATCAAGCATGTAAAACATAACACACACCATTTTCAGTTCGCATTCACAATTACATACACTGGGGTGGGGGCTCTATCTGCCCATATTGTTTTCCCTCATAGGTCAGCATAGCTAGAAACAAGCCATTTATTTCCTATACCTCTTTGTTCCAAATAGCACTGTGCCAGAAAACAACAACTTTGAGTTATCTCATTGATTTCACCAAAACCTCATTTGTCATAAAGTTGGGAAAATTCAGCTGGAAATCAGGCTCAATGTATTCTGTCACTGAAAAATTTGAGGACTTGTCCTGCAGTAGAAAGGATGGAAATGTGGAAAATAAAAATCTACACTTCATAGGCTACTATAGCAGAGGTTTTCTCATGCTTAAAGAGGGATTGCATAACATAGTGTAAAGCAGTCTCAAATTAGAGACATTCTTGTCTCTAAATTGAAGAGGCATGGATTGGACAGATAGACCACCTGGTTGATAAGGAGTTGGCTGGATGGTTGCAATCAGAGTTGTGGTCAATGACTATGTCCAAGTGGAGAACAGTGTCAAGTGGGTTTCCTCAAGGGTTGGTATTGGGACCAGCACTATCATTTTTGCTGACAACATGAACAGTGGGATCAAGTGCACCCTCAGCACGTTTGCTGATGACACCAAGCTGTGTGGTGTGGTCGGCGGTCGGAATGCCATCCAGAGGACCTTGACAGGATTGAGAGATGGACTAATGAGAACCTCATGAAATTCAACAAGGCCAAGTCCAAAGTCCTGCACATAGGTCAGTGCAATCCCAAGAAAAACTACAGGCTGGGTGGAGAATTGGATTGAGACCAGCTATTTGGAGAAGGTCTTGGGGTGTTGGTGGATGAGAAGTTTAACATGAACCAGAAATGTGCACTTGCAGCCCAGAAAGTCACCTGTGTACTGAACTGCATCGAAAGAAGTGTGACCATCAGGTAAAGGGAAATGATTCTGCCCCTGTAATCTGTTCTTGTGAAATCCCACCTGGAGTACTGCTTCTAGCTCTGGGGTCTTCAACATAAGAAGAACATGGAACTGTTGGAATGAGTCCAGAGGAGGGCCATGAAGATGATCAGAAGGCTGGAGCACTGCTCATATGAAGACAGGCTGAGAAAATTGGGGTTGTTCATCCTGGAGAAGAGAAGGTTCTGGGGAGACCCTCTTGCAGCCTTCAAGTACCTAAAGGTTACCTACAAGAAATCTGGAGAGGGACTCTTTTATCAGGGTAAGTAGTGATAGGACACAGGGTAAAGGCTTTAAACAGAAGGAGGGTAGATTATATTATATTAGATTAGATGAAGAAATTCTTCATTGTGAGGGTGGTGAGGCACTGGAATAGGTTGCCCAAAGAAGCTGTGACTGCTCCCTCATTGGCAGTGTTAAATGTCAGGTTGGATGGGACTTTGGGCAACCCGATCTAGTGGAGGGTATTCCTGCCCATGGCAGGGGCATTGGAAATCCCTAAGGTCCCTTCCAACTCAAACCGTATGATTCTGTGATTTAATATTTAAGCTTACTTCAGATAGAGGGAAAATACAACTCTGCAGCAGAATTTTAAAGTTGAATCAGGTACAGTACTGCAACCTTATCTGAAATACCAACAAAACAGCAGTCACTCAAGGAGTTATGAATAATGTACTGCTGCCTGTAGATGGCTGATAGTAATGGTCAACTAGTTTTTCCATAGTTTGGTATTTTATTTCAGTATTATAACTGTAAATTGGAGTGTGTTATTGATTTAGAAACCACCCTGTTGCTGAAACATTTTTCTATTTTAAAGGTAAATCTCAACTATAGCTTAGAGGGGGTTCCAACCTTGTTTTCTGGAACATCTTTTATGAGGCCTGGAGTCATGCATGGGCTACAGTGTGAAAAAGCCCTAGCTTGTAAATTTTGGCTGTCAGGGATCTGTGTGCATATGTGCGCGTTTCTCTTAGGATATATTGTAATGCTTGTCTTATATGTGTGATTTTAAAAACAAACAGACAAAACCCACTGTTGCTGACAAAACTGTAAATACTCAAAATTGGGAAGGTATGAGGAGGGCTCTTATACTTGCCTCTGGGGATGGGAATATGCCGTGTGTGTTTTCTCCTGTATTTATTGAATACGAAGTACATTGGGACCTCAGTCTTCCGTTGCTACCTCATATAAGCAATTGTATTTATGTAAATAAGGGTCATAAATATTTATGTCCCTTATATTTTGCTGATATAAATTCCCAGTTCATATTTAGATTCACACCCTTACAGAACAAGAACTCTGAAATTCAGTGAGAATTGTATACTTTTCTGTATATGTAGTCATAAACTTAGAATAAAAAACAGGCTTGTATTTTGAACATATTTTTCTATTGTTAGATCTAAATTATGTAACTTTAGATGTTAAGTTTACTTGCAGATGATCTGCTAGGAGTTTTAATGGAATAGTTGTTCATTAGTGTGTGAGGCAGGGGTGAACAAGTTGATTGAAAAAAGTAATCAAAGAAGGCAACAGAATCAATGTTCTCTCTACTTATCTGTAGTTTGGACATATTACTGTCCAAAAGTAAAGGTATAAATTAAGTTTGATTAAATACTGATTTGTTTGGAAAGGTTCTCTGCCTTTCTCCTCCCTACAGGTCAAAAAGCATTGATTAAATGCATTGAAACAAAAATCTTGTTTGCTTCAGTGTTCTTTTGTGGAGTTCCTGTGGAAAGCATCTATGAAATGTTATGATTTATTTTTTTCATAACACTAGCTCTATCCCCAAAGTGATACAATTGGGAAATCCCATCTGTGCATATCATCTGCTGCCTGTTAAATTACTTTACTCAAATTGGTTTTGGTTATATCTATCAACCTCAGGCTTAATACGATTCCTGAGGAGGTGGTTAACCTTAATAACTGTTACTGGCAAGAATTTAAATTACCATTGTTCACAGGGTACTAAATGCAGTTCTCTGCATTTAGAACATGATAGAAATCCTTGAAAGGTTTAATGTAATACTAGTATTTCGTGTATTTCAAAATATGTTTAGATCCCTAGAGTGGTTTGATTTGGAAGGGACCCCAAAGGTTCCAACCTTAGTTCCTACCCCCTGCCATGGGTAGGAACACCCTCCACTAGACCAGGTTACCCAAAGGCCCATCCAACCTGGCGTTCAACACTGCCAGGGAGGGGGCAGCCACAACTTCTCTGGGCTCCTCGGAGTTCCTCGTTTCATCACACTTATAGTGCAGAATTTCTTCCTAATGTCCAATCTAAACTCCTTCAGTTTAAGGCCATTACTCCTTGTCCTGTCACTGTATGCCCTTGCAAACAGTCCCTTTTCAGATTTCTTGTAGGCCCCTTTAGGTACTGGAAGGCTGCACCAAGCTCTCTTTGGAACCTTGTTTTCTCCTTGTTTTTTTCTGAACAAGCTGAATTCTCTCAGCCTGTTCTCACAGGAATTCAGTAATGTTAAATTGCTGAACTGAAGTCTGAGAACAGGTATCTCTCTACCCACAGAAAAGATCTAACTGGGGTTTTTTTAAGCAAGGAGCTGTTTAACTATGAACCTTTGGAGAAAGGGACCAAAACCTGCACTTAAAGAGTTTTTGGAACTGACAATGGGCTGCTTGTTGGCTGATAGACCTCTTTGCACCTTCTGAGGTTGTATCAGATTCTTCTGGAAATGCCCAAACTGAACTTCATGGCAGACCCTTATTTCTAAAGTTGGATGAACCAAAACTTGCAGTCTGATTTCCTGGGATGTATTAATTTGTAGGTATTAGCTGCTATAAAATTGTACATTTGATCCTTCTCATGCCACCTAGTCTCCAGATCGCTGCCAGTGACACAGTACTTTATCAGAACCATGTGTCAGGTTGCCATCTACTTTTATTATCTTTTTGGATTGTAATAACTATTAACCGTTAAGGCAAACCAGAAATTAAATGGTACAAATCAATCCCTTTACATTCTGATGATCTTCTTCTGACTTCTTGAAAGGATCATATATCAGAATAATTTATTTACTTTTTAAATATGTGTGCTAAAAAAACCCCAATCTATTAAAACAATGAAGTCTAAGACATAATAACAAATTATGAGTAGGCAGTAATGGTGACACCAACTTGTAAAAGGCAAAGAAAGCTAAGCACAGAGTGAATGAATAAAGTTATTTAAAATAGATCCAAAACAAAAATGAAAAATTGTTTTGTGTATTTAATCTGTCAAAATGGTGACTTAAAGGATGACTTCTGGAAGATCATGTTGAATATGTGTATAAAATTTTGGTTATTATTTTTAGATTGAGAGAAATAAAATATGAAGTAGTAATTCATAGAAGTTGGGTGGACTTAGTTTCCAAAGAACTCTCAACATATATTAAGTAAAACAAACTGCAAAAGACACTGCGGGGAAATTTGTGGAAAAAACTGCACACAGTTTGATACAAAAAAAGTAAACATCCACATCAAACTACATAATGCTCTGGAAGGAAGTTAAACAGTGTTGAGGCTTACCCAGAAGGATGTCAGAGATGTAATCTGACACATACTAGGAGGTCCTCCTCTGCAGAGGCCTTTGAAAGAAAATGTGTTTCCTCTCATTCTCTCAAGATTATACAATATTTAGAAACAGTCAGCAGTTCCAGCTTTAGTGCTTCCAGTTGGTCCCTGATGTGGGTTACTCATGTATTATTAAAGACAAGCAAAACTCTGAAACAAATTTTCAGGATAAAAAGTAGGTAATGTAGGCTTGAGTATGAACGTAGGCAGAACTGTACGAAAGTTTCAGCCTGAAACTGAAAATACTCAGAATTAGGTTTTTACTTCTTGACAGTTACATGTATTAGCTGGTGGAACAGCCTCTCAAGGGAAGCAGCAAAAAACTCAAATACTTGGTATTTTTAAAACTAGGTTGGGCAAATACATAGTAGATGTATAACGGAAAACAATACTGCTTGGGCAAGCAGAAAGGCTGTGGGACTGTCAGCCAAAATGCGATCCCCTAAATTTAAGGAATTAAGTTTTTGATAACACTGGCCCCAGTATACCTCTTTTGCTCTTCCAAGAGTGAATAACGGAATCCTGAGCATTCTGTGATTCTATGATTCTATGAATAGTTGGTTAAAATAACTAATTTTAGAGGTGACTTGAGGCTGTTGCTGTTTCTCTACAGTGAGGCTTATGTGCCTGTTGATGAGAGCAGAGACAGCACTTTCTTTTGGCTGACACTGAGTCCTGGTTTTCTCACACATTCCCATAAAAAAGTACCAACAGTTTCCCCTGAGCTGAGCATAACTGACCAGTCTTGTCAGCTAGCCAATATATAACTGTTTCACACACTGTTTTAACTGTAGTTTCCCAGTTAGCTCCCCATTTCCCGTGTGCCCCCTACCTCAGCTGCATCGCCAACCTTCTTACACCTGTTTTTTTCCTAGTCACTTACAAATGCACTCTCCTACGCTTCAGATACAGAGGTTTTAACAACCTGCAATCAGCCCAGAGCTCTCTAACACACCAGTAATGTCATGTGCATTGTTTCACAGAAGTCCTAACCAGTACCTGGTTAGCACCTGCAAACTATCACCATCTCTAGTGCTAAAAAAATCTGACTCTTGGGCTCTCTCATAAAGAGGACATAGCTGTCACTGTCTTACTTCATGCCTTCAGCTGAAACTGTGACACCATCAGGAAAAGTTAACAATTTTAATGTCTTGTCCCTACAGTGGTGTATTTCAGGCGGCCTTTGGTGTCCTGTCAAACTCACCAAGACAAGCAGTCAGTTTTACTGAGAAAAGACATGGCTTGTAGGTAGAGGTAGGATCTTTTCTTAGAATAGCCTGTGTAGTTGGAAAAAGAACACAGAAGCCCTTCTTAAGTCTGATGAAGAAGCAACAGACTTCAGAGCTAAATATGAGTTGACGGCACCTGCTCAGTTTAATTTGTATTGATTGATCTTTATATTTGTGCCAAATTACTGGCTAGTGGTAGCAGAAAAAGAAAACAGAAATGGGGAAAAAAAAAAGTAATTCCCTTTTCAGCAGCTTGTTTCGTTCATCTTTTGTTCAGTTCTTTCTACTTGTCCCTGCTATCAGCTGCATTATTTACTCCAGCCTTTTGCAGGCTTCAGCATTCAGCGTGATTGCAGCACATTCAATTCTTCAACCTGGGAAACCCCAGCCCTGCAGCGCCCATTAGTTTGGCTGGGGTGGGTTGTTTTTTTTCTCTCTTTTCTGCAAAGTTAGGATTTTTGGCCATTTTTAATGAGGTGAATCAGTTTATCTTGTGATCCAGTTAACACCAGCACTTGTTCTAAGTAAGCTGTAGGAGTGTGGGGTAGCGCAGATGGAAGGGGAAAGCAAAACTTCCTCCTCTGAGAAAGGGAAAGCTGTTCAGTTCAGGCCATGCTGAAAAAACATAACTGGATGTTTCTCCCCCAGGCTTCAGACTTGTTTCTGAAGCGTATGGACATTATTTTTGCTATACATTTAGGATTAATGTGGGAGGCAAATACAGTGGGTTTTTTGAATAACTGAAAAAAAAAAAAGAAAAAGGAGGCAGCATTCTTTGTCTTTCTATTGATTCCTTGTGTCTCATGTGGGGTTTTCTTTATTTTTCTTAGAGAAAAATCTTTATTTGTGGGAATATGTAACTAGAAACACACTGCAGATTTTAAATCTTCTTTCCATCCTCTTACCTCTCTTTTCTGTCTTCTGGAAAAATCGATTGCAAACATTTCTTTCAAATCCCACTTCTACCCTCTGCTTCTTATCCTTCCTGTCTTTCAGTTTTCTTTGAGTGTTATACTATTCTATCTTTATATTTTTCACTCAGGAAAAAAGGGAAAGTGTTTTCGTTTTGTTCTCTAATTTCCTTTTTATTAAACTTGTCTCACAGCTTTCTAATGAAAAAGTGAAAGTGAATGTGAAGGGAAAAAATATCCCCTATAAAGCATTATCTTTTCAAAATTAAAAAAAAAATAAATTAAAAATCATAATATTTCACTAATTCATGTTGGCAATTCTATTTAGCCATATTATATTGTAACTTAAAAAGAATATTTTCCCATTCTCCGCTTAGGTTTTGTCAGTGTTTAGAGTAAGCATGGTAATTTGAATTTCTTATTATTGCATATAATAATTATTCCACAGCAGCCAGCACTGTGGAATTTGCATGATGTTCAAAACCTTAGATATGCCAGAAGCAAACTGCTAGTAAGTGAAGCGACAGCAGGAAATACAATCTTTAATTATTTTTGTAGAGGACAAAACCAGATAGATATAATAAAGTAGAAGCTACCTATTGAAAATGTATGTAACAAGCTACATAAAAAGTTTTGTAACACTTTAACTAAATTACACTTGTAGAAATATCTGGTTATACTTAAATAAATTCTGAGGAATTAGTATTTCAAGCCACTATATATTCATATCAGAATTTTACACTTTCTTTATAAGAAATGCCAAGATTTTGGATTTATGGTGCTAATTAAAGAGAACTAGAGAAACACATGGAACTGATTGTTTTTAATCAAATGAACATTCAAAAATTAATATATACTTGGTCCTGAGAAATGAACAAGCTGAATGAGCAATTGTGCTTAATGTAGTAAAAGAATAAGAAATGTTTGTATAATTTTTTATTCCAATATTATTGAAGTTTAAGCTTAGTCAGAAATACTACTAAGTGCTTTAGGGTGATGCTAAAATTCTGGTGCATTCTGTTGCCACTCAAATCCGTGCTGCTCTGCCCCCTGCCCCAGCCTGTTCTGTCAACAAAGAGCTTGTTTTTTCTCCTCAAAGCAGCTTCCTGCTTTTCATGAAAGCACTTCTTTCAGCTAGCACCTTAATATTCCCTTTTCTGAAATAATTTGTATGGAGTGTGGAGTTCCTTTGAACAGCAGAGAGAAGCCATACAGAGAACAGGACTGGGAGAAGAACAGAGATAGCTGCCATCTGCCACTTCAGCTAAACTGAAGCAAATTGAAAGGGCTCTTCCGCACAAGTTCTTTCTATTTATTTGACTAAGCCCATCTTCTGGATGGAGGAACAAACCCCTTCAGTTAAAAAATGTACTTTTTTTTTTTCTGACATTATATCTTGCTTTTACTGATTGGAGAGGGATGTTTTAGGAAAACAATGTACTGTGCATGACACCAAATTTAGTTGGGACTGGGAGCAAAAGATGTGATCCAAAGCCCATTGACATAGTTCAACAGAATTTAGAGGTCTGATGAGTTGTATACAAACAGATCCAAAAGCTCCATATTTTCAGTTTGAATGTTACTGTAGGGTGGGAAAAGTAGTCCTGTAAAAGAAGGAAATATGCTGTTAGGGTTAACACAATGCGAGAGCACTAAGGAACTCTGCAAATGCTTGGTTTAACCTATATGAGTAGTCCTACTGTAGTTGTTGCCTTTGGAGCGAGTAGGAACACAGTATATTTATGTATCTGAGAGAGCACAATGTGTTTGGGATTTCAGTCAGTCGCTAGCTGGAGTCATTTTGAGGGTCTTTGGTCTCTGAGAGTCACCAAACACTAAAGTCAATGAAGGCAAGGCTCAGTCTTATTCTGTACAGTTCCAGAAGAATTGTAATTTTTGTATCATTATTCTTTTTGAGTCTGTACCTCAGATCTGAAAAAAATTAAAGTAACAGCAAATCTTGGCCAAAGAATTGTTTCAGAATAATAAAATAATGAGATGCAAAAAAGTAATCATGATTTTCAGGAAAGTGCCTAATTTGCATGCTGCTTGTGGTGTGTGCACAATCAATTTAGATTCCATAAAAATATCTGAATAAACTTGTGCATGTAACAAAAAATTAGCTTAAGCCTGGACAGTTATGAAGGTGAATAGGAAGCTTCATTTCTAAGCTGATGAAATTTACCTATTTAGCTGATAAACTGTTTGATGAGACATACAATCTTTTATGTAACTCTTAACCCAATACACATTTCCTTTCTGAAGCTTTCTTTTGTTTTTCAGGAGGTGATGTCCATAGAAATGGAGTAAATCTTGGAATTATAATCTCAATCTGGACATCAAACATTAAATAGAATATCAAACAAACATAAATAATAAGAAACTAGACCACATAAACTCTAGTTATATGTTAGTATTACCTTGGAGCTATGTCTGGAAATCCCAGGAGTCATGGGAACAATCATAATTTGGAAAAATAATTAAACTCAATATATACTGATTATATGGTATTCCAGATGATATGCCTCTAGCTGTCTTGAAAAAGGCTGAGAAGTAGGAAAATTCTATCAGTTTGTTTCTTTCTTTCATAATACTTCTTAGTTTGTCTACTTCTTTGGTTTCTTTTTTTTTTTTTAGTTTTAGTATTTTTGAAACACTGTCACAAAGAAGAAATGTAATATATGTTATATCTTCAAGGTTCTGAAATTTGTTGGGCTTTTTAAAAAAATTTTATTTGATTTTGTTATTCCTTCTTTTTCTTGTTTTATTTCCCAGTGTAGTTGCTTACTTATAGAACCAAGAGGCTTCGTTTCTCCTAGGAACATTCTCTTTGCTTCAAATTTAAATATATTTGTATCATGCTTTTTTTGAGAGAGAATACATTATCTGTGGGATGAATTCACTTTCAGAAAGATTTGTTTGAGCAAAGGTAAAACAAAAAAAAAGACTATTTTTAAGGCAATCATTTCTGAGGACCCATCTATGCACACAGTGAAGGAAATTTGTATTTTGAAACCCCTAGACTTTAAATAAAGTATAACCCTAGGGGTTTGAAAATGTTTAGAATTGCATTTGTTAAGGGATTTTATAGCCATGGAGAGCTGTAAAACAAAATTGAGAGAAAAAGAGGGAAAAAAATAAACCAAGTATTATCTTAGATTATGCATTTGTAGAATGTGACTGAATACAATGCATACAATCAAATAGATGGGGTTTTTTGTTTTACATCAGGATCCGTGGATAAGTTCCTTTAATAGTATGAATAGTCTTGTAGATCTTGCTAGGACAACATGTGTAGATAAAGTGTTTGTATTTGATTGATACAATGTTCTCAAAAGAGAATTCAACCTGATTGTTCAGACCATTGAAGTCCAGCCATTTGACACCAGTTGTGGGGAACCTAAAGTAAAAAATTGTGGTACAGTGAAGTTATGAGCCTGACAGGTTTTTTTAGTAAAAGATGCAGGTAACAACAATACTATGATAGGACAGAAGTCTGAATAGTTGGTCATTGTGGACTCAGTATGACTTGAAAATGAAATACATGGAGAAACATTAATTAGTCACAGCACACAGGCACGGGCAAAAAGCAAATACCTTTTTTACTGTGGAAGCACTGAAGTGAAAAGTATTTAAAACTTTTCAGGCAAAATCGTAATAGTGATTTCTGTGAAGCAGTTGCTAACTATTTTACTCAAGTGGTAGAAGAGTTATACATACATAGAGTTGAATATTCAAAGGGCTGTCAGATTTCATCTATCTTGTTTTCTCATGATCAGTGGAGGGTTTGTAATTCAGATTTGAAAGAACAGATATGAATTATAGCTCACAGTAATTTGCTGAATAGGATTCTCAAAGTACTCTGTGAGTACACAGGCTCCAGAAGGAAGTGGTGGGTGATAGAGGTCAGAGATTCCCTCCTGCAAGAGAAGTAGGCACCCATCTGTCAGCCAGACATGCTTTCATGGCAGTTTTGTCGATTTGCAACATCTGGGAAGTTTTTATTCAATGGTAATTGAAAGGTTTTGGAGACCAGGGAAGTTGCCTGATGAATGGAAAAGGTAGCTGTTGCACCAGTCTTCTAGAAGAGGAAAAAGGATGATATCTCATGAACTAGAGGGTGGCCTTTTGATAGAAGGTCATTCCTTCCTTCGGTTTGGGAAAATAACGGACCTCTGGAAGTGATAAGTATCTAAGTAAATGTGAGCAGTGTGCCCTGGCAGCAATGAAGTCTAGCAGTGTACTGGAGTGACTGTAGCCAGGAGATGGAATATTCCCCTCTGTCCTTCATTTAACAGGCCACTTGCAGACTACTGCACACAGTTCCTCACCGTCAAGGATGGTGTCATCACACTTGAGCAAACCTAGTCAATGGCCACCAGGATGGCTGGGAGTAGATTACTTGTCCTGTGATTAGAAGCTGCATCTCAGAATGTAACTGAAGTATAACTGCCCGTAATAATTAACTACTATTTGAGTAGTATGCCAAAAGTTTTTTTAACTAATCTGAAGTGATGGAACTTCTCTATCCATTGAAAATGGTTATCAGAAATATTTACTAAAAATTTAGCTTGTGCCAAAATCTGTCATAGTGGTTACAGGGTTGTTGCCCACATTCAGGATGCCCCTCACAAAGCAAAGGTAGTGCACCCAGGCAGGGTTACAGTTCGCACATGGGATCATACAGACCCATTGCTAAATAGACAGCACAAGGATATGCACCTGGAAAGCGCTTTAATTTAGTTGAAGAGTGGTTGTTTTGCACTGAGCTAATGCTAAAGTTGATCTGCTTAGAGTCTGGGAACCTACTGAGTGTTTGCTCAAACAAAACTTTGTTTTACAATAACATCACATCTTACCATATTAGACTTAGGAATTCCTTTTCCTGGTGTTAGAAAACCCTTTTAATTCCAACAGAGATGGATGGCAGCTTTGGAAGAACTTATACACAAGATTTTTATATGAATTACTGACAATTTGCTTATCGATTTGTATTTTATTAGTTTTCATGCATCAGTTAAGAGATGGACTGTATATTTCACACATAGGTCGAGAACTCATTTTAATAGTTAAAATGAATTGCCTAAGACAAGCATTTCACCCTGACAGGTTAAACAGGCAAAAACCAGAAAGATTTTTCTTTCCTGTACCTTCAGTAATTTATAGTTAAACCCCAAACAGCTATAGATTATTGCACATGATTTTGTCACTTTGCAAATAATTAAGAAGATATTTATGGATTGTGATATAGGAATTCCATGTAAGGCTAACACACATCCTGGAGGTGTCGTAGGTAGTTCCTCTTAGTGATTTATTATGGCGACAAACAGTATACCGCATTGACTTGTGGTTTGCATCAAACACCAACTGCCATCTGCTCTGATGTATTATCTGCTAACATCATTGCCTCCAAATACGACAACACATTTAGTTGAGAGTGGCAAGGCATTTCCTGTTTATGATATTCCAACTTAAGGAAACTTGTGAAATGATTAGAAAAAGTAGCAGGCAGTTGAGTACAACTGAGTTCTCACTGGCCTCTGAATTTCCATGAGAATAAAGAAAGCAAAAGCACTGAAGATCTGGAAAACATTTTAATTTCTCTTCCACAAATTATAGATTTCTTGGTTTTGGCTGAAAAAAGAAGTCACAATAAAAAGAGAGTTTCACAGTTGTTGCATCTCTGATTTAGCTAAACAAAGAAGCCTTTTCTTACAAGTTTAAGACGACACTAAGGTTTACATAAGACTTTCAGATTTGATTCCATGGCTTTATTTAAGCACTCTGTAACGGCACTAGATTTATGTATTCTTCGTTTATTAATGGCTAGTTAACACGAAAGCAATGAAACAAGTTCATTGTAAATCAAGCGATGTCATTGACCAGCCAGAGACACCAAAGCAAACTTTGTCTGTCCTCAGGCCAAACCCAAAAGTGCTGGCAATGTGGACCAGAGACATGTGATTCTTTTAAAAATGTTTTTTCTTGTTTGCTTTGGGCTCAAGTGCTCAATTAGTGGTGAGATACTGTGCTACAGTGAATTGTGTGATTAGGATTTACCATCTTAAATTACGTTTGAATTTTAATGGGCATTAGGGATGTACCCTAAGTAATGAGATAAGAAGCAGGAAAAGGTGCTGGGGTGTGTCCTCACAGAAATAAATTGATAGGTTTTGGTTTGTATGAGTGCAACAGATGAGCACAGACTAAAACTAGAACGTTGCCTGTGAGAAGTCCCCGATGGAAATAGTGCCGAACACTTTATAAAATCCCTTGCAATAAATCTGGTAGTCAAGAAGGCTTTAGTTCAACGCATGGCATCCTGTATGCTGTGTGCAGAGGCTTTTCTTCATGACTGATAAATCCACTCTTGGAAGCACTGAACTTCTAGTCCGTGTGCAGGCAACCTGTGCACTGCACACAAAAACTTAATGTTTCCTGGAGGCATCAGTCTGCAACTCTGCAACCTATCCACCTACAGAGCCAGATTCCTTCTTTGAAGATTTTACAGCAGAAACACTGTTGCAGTTTTGCATAGCTGGGTACTGGTAGAGAAGTACCTAGTATGAGCATCCAGATATTCGTGGAGTTGCTGTGCATTACCTGTGATTTGTCAGAAATTGTGTTGAAATTTGAAAATGCCTCAAAAATATTCCTGAACAAAATATGGGGAAAATTTGTGGCAATCTAAATTCAAAAACTTGCATTCTATGCTGATTCTGGAGTCCCATTTTGCTTACCTTTCTCCCTTTTAGGTGGAATAGCTTTTTAATTTTTTTTCCTGCTCTCTATTAGTAACCCAGCTGGCAATTTCTTCTCTGTGCTTAAGCCTGTGATTCGTCCACATTTAGAGAAATGCCTCCCTTCTCATTTTTCTAAATCTTATCTTTTTCTTTCAAGTGGGAGAAATATATGCATTTTAAGTGGGGCAACTGGTAAGAAGACAAACACCATTATTTTGTGGGCTGGTACCAAAGAAAAGTATATGGAAACTTGATACTTGCATAGCTTGCTTTAGTAATCCACATTTCAGTATTTCCATGGGTTTTTTTTTCTTTTTAAGTTAATTGTGTAATAGAAAATTATATTTTAGGCTATTTACATTGCAAACCTAAAATAAAAATAAATGGAGAATGCAAATTAAGGTTTCCATAGCAATAGTAGTTTACCACTATTGCAGATCTGATGTGTTTGCAACTGTCGACTGGACTACTGTGTACTTCGATGAACAGTTCGTGCATTTGATGAGTTAATGGCTTCATGGAAACCTATAGTTTTTATGTTTACTGCCTGTAATGGAACAAATCAGCTCATTTACAATTTGTTGTATTGTTTTCTGTCAGTTTTTTCACAGCTGAGAAGTTCCTACTCATTAAAGAATCAGAGCTTCAGCATTTTCATTGTAGTTATTCTTAGTTTCTGTCATATTTAGTTGCCAAAAAGATCTGGGTATATACCCCTCTCTGTCCTTGGAGAACTTTGTCTCTTTCCTCCTGGATCTCACCATAGTTATTGTAATTAGAACTAGTTGAAAAAACAATAATTGGTTGTTCTTAATAAATAAGAGCCAAGTACACTTAGTTGGTCTTGTTAAGCATGTCCTTTCCATTTTTGCCGTGACAACCTTTAGACTGCTTTTGAATATTTCATATGTATAATTACATATGTTTATGTATACATAAACTGTTTCGCCCTCTTAGTCCTGAAGATGTTAACAACGCTCTTAGCCTTGGTTATCTGGTTAGTTAGCTAGCTTAGTCACCATCTCCAACTAAAGCAAGTAAACCAAAAGCAGACTGTTGCTTTGATTTCATAACTAAACCCTCAAAAACAAGTCATTTTATAACCTGGAAACATTAAAGGATGTGGTGAGAGGCATGTCAATCACAACCAGAAGACAACTGTTACCACCGGATCTGATTACTGCTGGCCGTTTTCTCCAGGAGAACAGGAGGTTTCAGTTCAACTGTGTTACATACACATCACATCTCACTGGCTCAAAAGGAAACCTTTTACAACCTCTGGGCAGATATTTAGGCATTGAATAAAATTTCAATACAGTAGTAGAGATGCCGCAGTGTGGCAACTGTTTGATTTTTAATGCTGAAGGAAATGAGGCATGGACAATGACCTGTACGTACAGAAAGATTTTCCTAGAGACTTCTCAAAGAAGCTGCATGGATATTAAATAATCATGTTTTTCTTTTCCTGTCTTATGAAGATTTTAATTTAGTCCTGAAAGGCTTCAAACCACCGCTGGTGTGGACCTTTGACTGCTTTGGAGTAAACAAATGCATTATTTTAGCTGCAGGCTAGTAATCTACATATATATGTTCTATATACAAAGCAAAAGTAATTCATATTTTGAAGTCCTGAAAAGTGGGAGAGTATTATAAGTCTGTAGTCTACAGAAGAAAGAAATAAGTTTCAGGGCTTTTTTGTTTTCATTTTGCTTAGTAAACTAACAACAATGAAATGGGGGATGCCTATCTGTGCTATATGTCCTAGGGAACCTGCTTTGGCAGGGGGGTTGCACTCGATGTTCTTTTGAGGTCCCTTCCAACCCCTACGATTCTGTGATTCTGTGACTTTGGGCAGTAATGATAGTGCACTCCTATTGCATACCATTTGTACATTCAGATTTAGACAATGTTGAGTAAGTACAGGCTTTCAACAGACACATAAAAAAGAAATAATGATCTTCTATTCAAAAGAAAAAAAAGACAAATGAGGTTTTGTATTGACATTTTAAAAAAAGAGCACTTTTTCTTTTGCTAAAATATTCAACAATCTCAAAAATTTATTTAAAAAAATGCCTAAAAAAAATCTAAGTATAAATTTGCCAAAGAAAAATTAAAAGAAAAATGTAAAAAGTAAAATTTAGAAATTATTTTTAATCTTTTCTCTACTCCTGACAAGCCTCAATGGAACGTAGACTGATGCGTTCAAAGCAAATCAAAGGAACAGCTATTTGTACTTGGCTCAGTAAGAGTGAAGTTTGACTCTTCACACTTAGCTAGCTAACAGCTTTTAAGAGCTCTGTGTTTTACTATCTGTGCATGAAATGAAGCAAAATGCACAAGCTTGTCCAGCATTTCTCATGCCTTTAGATAATCAGTAACTCTTACATCCTGTATGTTTAGCAAGGGAAGGGAAGCAACAGCAAATTTAGTCTATCTGTGTAAAAATAAGTAGTGCAGCTTGGATAATGGGTATTCTTGATGAACACTGCACCCAACAGTTAGTTACTCTAACTAAATTAATGGTTGGTTTTCAACAGCATATAGAAATTCTGTAATTTACTGGTGTTAGTTCACAAAAAGAAGCTGATTTATGAAATACAAGTATAATCATACATTGTAAAACCACTGAGAAGTCAGAATATGATGCTGGATTTTTTTAAACTACTTTGTGTCATCTGCGTACATCCTGTTATTTATAGAGAGACACATTTCATGCGTATATATTTATATATAACTACATATGTCATCGGTAGAGGCCTCATGACAGAAATTAAAGGACCTCATTGATGTGGGCAACTCACAGTAATTTCATTTACTTGGTTAGAATCCATGATTCTAAAATAAAATTTAAAATACAGAATTAGCCCTAAATTCCCAGTATCACATGAGATGAGAAGGTATTCATTCTCCCATTACAGACGTCTTTTTCTGTGTATACACATAATGAGGTACGCAAAGACACAGAAAATGTTTGACAGGGCAAGAGACACGTAAGGATAGTCTTGACCACAATTTTATCCACAAGCCAATTCCAGTTCCAAGATAAGTTAAAGGATGGATTTACATTTTCATCATTGAGAACTGGATCAACTGATCGTGTGTTCACATGCTAAAATGACATGCACTGATGCAACAATCTTTAATGACTTGAATACTGCACTTCTTACAGATTCAGTATTGACTGCTGGACATTCTGTTAAATTACTTTACATGTTTTAATCTGATTGTCCCATTTTCTGTGAATTTGTCCTTCAACAAGAGTGCCATGTTGTGAAAGAGAGGAAAATATATTTTAAGTAACAGTAAGAAGTGAAAACAAGTAGAATGTAATACTGAAAAATTTAAATAGTATAATGAGCCAGCAGTGTGCCCTCATGGCCAAGAAGGCCAATGGTATCCTGGGGTGCATTAAGAAGAGGATGGCCAGCAGGTCATTGGAGGTTGTCCTCCCCCTCTGCTCTGCCCTGGTGAAGCCACATGAGGGGTACCATGTCCAGTTCTGGGCTCCTCAGATCAAGAAAGGCAGGGAGCTACTGGAGACAGTCCAGCAGAGAGCTAAGAAGATGATGAGGGGTCTGGAACATCTCTCATATGAGGAAAGGCTGAGAAGCCTGGGTCTGTTTAGCCTGGAGAAAGAAGACTGATAGGTAATCTGATCAATACTTACAAATGTCTAAAAGGCAGATGTCAAGAGGATGGAGCCAGGCTTTTTTCAGTGGTGCCCAGTGACAGTACAAGGGACAATAGACACAAACTGGAACACAGGAAGTTCCACCTCAACATGAGGAAAAACTTCTTCATGCTGAGGGTGACAGAGCACTGGCACAGGCTGCCCAGAGAGGCTATGGAATCTCCTTCTCTGGAGATATTCAAGACCCATCTGGACAGAGTCCTGTGCAACATGCTCTAGATGATCCTGCTTTAGCAGGGAGATTGGACAAGATGATCTCCAGAAGTCACTTCCAACCTCTACTGCTCTGTGATTCTATATTGCAAACTTTTAGATACAGCCTAGAGATGCACATTTCAGAGGAACTCCACTGGGAAAAAGTGTATTTGAGAAGCAAGTTGATAGCTTAATGTGAAGGGTTAAATTGACTTTCATAATAACCTATTTAACTTTGTTAATATTTCATTAGGAAGCTCTTATAATAACAACTATGTCTATGACAGGCTGAACTTCTAAGAGCATGTTCAATCTGCATTATCTCAGTGTGAGCTGGCACATTGACTCCAGTCCCATGGTTACTCTGGTTTAACATGGGATGGCAGCAAGTGAGAATGTATGCATCTATATAGGTTAAGTCTTGAATAGATTGGGCCCCAGATGGGCTTTTCCCTAGTACCACTGAGTAATTCTATATGGTAAAGGCACATAGTCCTACCTCGTGGGATAACAAAAGGGAGAATAATAATAATAATAATAGTAACAACAACAACCATAATAATGATTAAAACCCAAGTGAGGCACAAATACTATTGCTCACCACATGTAGAAGGGAAAAAATCCAACCCATTCTGTTTCCAAGCAGTGATCCTGATTCCTGGCTGGAGTATGGCTCTGTATGGTCAGGACTATCCCTTTGGCCAGTCTGGATCAGCTGTCCTGGCTGTGCTCTCCCAGCTCCTTGTTCACCTGGCAGGGCGTGAGAAGCTGGAAAGTCCTTGGCTTAGTTTAGGCACTACAAGAACCCAGCAACAGCTAAAACCACCAATGGGTTATCAACATTATTCTCATATTAAATCCAAAGTACAGAACCATAATGTATACTAGAAAGAAAATGAACTCTACCTGAGCCAAAATCAGGGCAAAGACCTACTCTTTTGGCTTAACTGATCTTTAAGAACAGAGAAGGAAAACCAAAAAAAGGCAATTAAAGTCAAATAATGGCATTTTCAAAGGCAGGACAACTAATTATTTTAAGTACTCATAATTGAATGACAATACGTTTGAAGGGTGAAGGTGCAGATACATCACAGCAAGACTCAAAGGGATAAAGATACAGATGCATCACAGCAAGACTCAAAGGGATAAAAGAAACTTCTTAATAATTTACTAATAAGCCGCTTCTTTACTTTGACCACCAGATTGCTCCTTCTTGACACGGAGTAATTCTCATCCATGTCCTCTAATCCATTTTCCACAGTTCTCAGCTGCAGAGCAATAGAACAAGAGGTGCTAAGGTCAGCAATGAGGTCATGAGAGTGTGGCTTTCATGGATATGCTGAAAAGGGGAGCTGAACATGTACTAGACAAACTGGAAACAAATGTGGGTGATGTGAAGGTGAATATAACAAAAAGTAAATACATCTCTTGCTCTCTCATTCTATGAAGTCTTAATGTAGTAGTATACACCCATTTTTTACTTTCCTTTTAAAAAACTGACTTGAAAAATCCTTTTCCTTCCTTTTACTTTTCCATATCCATTTACGTTTTTATAAATTGTCATTTTCATTTTCTTTTTTTTCCTCAGAGCAGGAGGTTTAGTGTTTAGAAGGGAGGTTTTCTTGAAAGTTTATGCCTAAGACTGCTTATATTTGAACTAGAGGATCTTGAAGATCATCTGAAAACACAAATGTTGTCAGACCCTTTGATGATGAATTAAAAACAATATCAAAATAGAGGGCTAGATCTAGAACATTGTCAAGGAAATAGTTTAATGTTGTAACCAACATTTGGCACTGTTAAGACAGTAAAAAATCAAATAAGCTCTAAAAAGCAAATAAACTTATGTTGAAGTCAGCTACGCAAGTAATAGTTTTGAGACAATAGTTAATAGGGTTTTTTTTTCTCTTTTTCTCCCCATTGTTTACACTGATAATAGCAAATTACCTTTTGTTCCTCCCTTGTGGGTCCATGTCACAGTCCACCCCATCTACAACTCAGGCTATCCCATGCAGGAAGGTTCTTCCTCAAAAGCCATAAAAGTTTACATGACATCACAAGGGCAGCTCCAGCATAGTTGGGCTAGGAGAAACATCCCAAAGTCAGCAGATGTGCCCAGCGTCAGAGGCCACTGTTTTCTGTGCAAGCACTGGGACTTAGGAGGTAGGATGGAGATAAAAACCATCACAGCAGCATATGAAAAAAATCTGAGGAAAACAAGGACAGGAAAGATGAGGTGTCCTCAGTTAGTGTCCATTCTAGGCATCCATCTGCACCACCATAGAAAATGATTAGTTCTAAATAAAAGACAAAGATACTGAGAGTTAAGCAATGTAATAAACAAACTCCTTGTGACCTTTCTTCCCACTGTTATTCTGCAACAGTAATAAAGGATACAAAGGAAAACATGAAAGATCTTTTCACAAGAAAATACCTCTTTGCCATTTCCAGTAAACCTCTTTTCCTTGTAATGAAATAAAAAATTAGATCAGCTATTTTTTTGTATGCTGACCGAATTTCATGCAGGTTTTTTTCATATGTGCTTCAAAATAAATAGCTTTTAAATACATGGACAGATACTGTGGAGAGATTGAAAGATGGAAATTGTGGTGTTAAAAGATGTTGCTGTCAGTCTCATACATATAATAATGTTAATCCCTGTTTTATTCAAGCTATTTGAGGGTGCAGTTAAGTGCTTTTTCTTAATTGGTGCCTGAAATGTTAGGACACTTGTGCCCAGACAGAGGTCAGTGCCACAAGCTGTGAACAGAAGCTGGCCCAAGTAGATGAAGACATTTTCTTTTGCCTAAATGGAGACAATAACTGCAACGTTATAATTAAAATGAACAAAGTAATGGATGTGCTCGCACATCCATATCCACGAGTAAGCAAGTATGAAGCCAGGGCATATTTATGTGGGTCTGAAAGCAACTCTGCAGTGAGGGAAGCAATTTGAGTGTCACTCTAGAAAGAAGCCAGGAGAGAGACAGAGAGAGCTTCTTTTAAGTACAGAACTGACTGCAAAACTAGACCTTTTTTTTTTTTTTTAATAGTTAGCCTTCTATTGTTTATTCTCTTTGGAAAAAGGAGATTCTGTAATCTTCCTTTGCAAATAAACATAGTTTAGAGATGCCTGAAATAAGATTTTTTTTTTTTTTTAAACATTGTGAGCAGCTTGGCAACGGTGATTAATATTGGTTCATTTCCAGCTGCAACAACAGGTCATCTGAGAAGTTATCTTTGTAAATAATCTTGAGATTACCCATATACATCTGGGTTAAGATGCAAAGGAGCACTTTTCAGGAATATGGCTTGAAAATGTTTTGTACTAAACAGTGCATGTTTTACTGATTGCACTTTGAATCAAAGCACATTCTTGCATGTTATAGAAGAATACGTAATTCCTTTGAACAAACAAGCTTTTGTCTCTGTACCTCTTTCATTGCCACTCTTGTACAGAACCCATGTCATGCTTCTTTAAAGAGATATGCATTGTTCTTTGCGGGGAAAGAAGTCTACCAGACCAGTTAGTGTGATGGCCATATAAAGATTTATATGTGAAGACACCACACAGTAAAAGACTAACATCTCTGCTAAGCCATGCAAGGGATCATAGAATCACAGAATCATATATCATTGAGAGATCCTTGGGCCCGACCCCCCTGCCAAAGCAGGCTTCCTAGCTCATATTGCATAGCTAGGTGTCCAGATGGGTCTTGAATATCTCCAGAGATGGAGACTCCACCACCTCCCTGGGCAGCCTATTCCAGTGATCTGTCACTAGTCATGGCCTTGGCCTGAGGGATTGTGAAGTTCTACCTACCTTCAGAAAACAGAAATATCAGAGAGAAGATTGTGTATTAGCATATGGCATACAGATACACATGTATGTTAGCATAAAGGTTGTGGAAAAATGTAATCTCTAGAAGATTTGACTGACTGTAGGTTATTATGTAGTTTGTCTCCTCTGCTAAGATATCTAGAGATATCAGACAAGCCTGGTCTCCCCAGGATATAATTAAAAAGATCAACTAAAATCTTGGCATATTCTCCAAATGATAGAGATGAAACTGCAATGGGGAGGTTTAGGCTAGGTATTAAGAAAAGGGTCTTCACTGAGATGGTGGTCAGGCACTGAAACAGGCTCCCCAGGGAAGTGGTCACAGCACCGAGCTTGGCTGAGTTCAAGAAGCATCTGGATGATACACAGTCCTATGCTCTGACTTGGCTGGCCCTGTGTGGAGCCAGGAGTTAAACTCAATGATCCTTATGGGTCCCTTCCAACTCAGGACATTCCATGATTCTATGAATTTTCATCTACATCTAGTCATGCAGCTTGGCTGAAGAAAGTTTTGAAGAAGGTGTATGAAGATTTTTGGGTAACACCCTGTCTTACTAGAAGGAGGTTCCCCATGTGGGTAATGCTCCTTGAGTCAGACTTGCTGAGTGAGGCTGGTGAGACACTTCCTTTCTGCTTAAGCAAACAGGGTCGGGCTCCATCTCACTGATAATGCTACAAATTTCTGCTTGCAGTGGAGCTGCACAACTTTAAAATAGGCAACAGGAAACATCCAAACCATGGCCATAAATCTTAGTGCTTTTCTCCACTGAGCAATGAGCTATTTCTCATGGTAATTTTGCTTTTTTGTATCATTTATACATTCAGTGTAAATTAAAATGTTTCCCATCACGGAAAAAAATGAGAGAAGATGTTGGAAGCACAGAATCACGTAGAGCAGACAAACTGAGATCCCTTTTACACATTATTAGTACTTCTCTGTTTAAATCATGTTTGCTATTAGCTACCACAGTGCTAAGTGCTTTAGATAATGTACTTTTCAAGGAAATTAAAAAAAAAAAAAAAGAAAAGCTAGGGAGTGTGTAGGTAGCTTCCATTAGCAATAATGGGAGTTTGGGCACATTTGCAACTTCAAAATCCTCAGTTTAAAACCTGTTTATCAGATAATGGTTGCAGGCCTGGAGTGGGAGCATGGGAGCACTAAATTAACACAACTTTTCAGACCCAGTCTTTTCAAGGAACTAATTTATTAGTCCTTTGTTTTAAGCCCAGAATGTGGGGTTTTCTCAAGACTTTTGAGTCTCAAATAATATTTTTAAAATGTATGTAGTAGTAGAAAAAAAAGAAAAAAAGTTTTGCTGGTTTTTTTTTTTTCCAGCTGAGAGAATAGCCAGCTATTTTTATTCTTTCAGTGTCATTTAAGGCCAGTCTTTCTACATGTGAGGTTGGAAGCCCTTAATGAAATGTTGAGAGTACAGTTAGTTATTTTAAGGGTAAGACTGACTATTTTGTTTAAGACACAGCACAGAGTGTGCCCTTCGCACAGGATTTGTGAAGTGGACACCTGCCAAAAATCCACCCGATGTAATAAACTGTCTTGGGAAGTTACTCTGTTAAATAATTCACAGTAACCTGAGGCTGAGTATTCATGAATTGGTTCATCTTAAGTGTGTGTCTTAAAAAAATCATTTACGTTTGGGTATTTGAATAATATTTTATGTTAGAATGAAACTCCTGTCCAAACCTTGAAAGAATGATCCTTTCAAACCAGAGCCACTTGAGTCTGCCACCTAGTGAGACAGAGGGAAAACACTGGATCACACAGCGGGGCGATCCATTACATCGGTGCTGTGACTTCCTAAGTTTTTGTATTTCAAGACAGTTTAGGTGGATCCCTCCTCTTTCCATTGAATTTAGGAATAGATTCTGGAGTATCACTGGTGAAAATGTATTTTTCAGGTCAAGAGTCTAGATTTTTTTAGAAGCATTTGCAAATACTTTTTCTCTGTGTGTGTATGTCTGTTTACAAATGCTAGTAGGAGATCACATTTTCTACAACTGCTGACTTGTGCATAAAGGCAGAAGTGTGTGTTTAGCACATCTGAAATCATCCCTGGCAGTGATAGCTACAATTCAGGCATAGACTTCATGGAGTGTCAGTGGTGGAATCTCAGTGTCAGGATCTCAGGGTCAGTAGTAGAGGTATTAGTTTTGATGGATAGCTGAATGGTACTCACAATTAAGTGATTAAGAGAGATACTAACTTTCCATTTATCATGGGGAGAATAAATATGCCTAGCACTTCTGAATAGATTTGATGGTTTTGCATGTGATAAAAAAATCTTTGAAATGGAGTAGAGAAAATCTTAAAAACAATGATTAAAGAAAATAACATGAGATAGAGTGATTCCAGGATTTGGTTTAAAAAAAATAAAAAGAAAAAAGAAAACTGTAAGAGTTCAATTTAAAATTCTTTAGCAATTAAAAATCCCCAATCATAAAAATTTGTGAAATTCATCAAAACCAGAGGAGCTTGAAGATAAAGGATGTTAATAATTTCTTAGGTAGATTTTGAAGTAGTGCCTTAGAATTTGCATCTATTCCATACTATTTTTCATGTTTTTCTGACTTGTCTGGGTTTTTTAACTCACATCTTTTTAACAAACCATGATTTATATAATCTTTTAAAAAGCAAAATTATACCCTCAATGTTTAAAGTACAGCTAAAACAGCAAATAGAAGTGTGATTTTGATGTGCAGTGATTTGCCAATGTACGAATCCATTTTCATGGAAGTGAACATAATGCATCATACACAAGATAATGGACCAAATATTTATCTTAAAGTCAGAGCTGATGGTGGCAGTGTGACCCAAAGTGTTAATTATCTTGCAGATATGTATAACGGGAGTTTCTTCTGAAACTCAACATCACAGTGATGGAATTTGGTCCACATGCTTATTATCTCTGCATCAGGACTGTACAGAGATCAAAAAGCATACACAGTTTGATTTTTGTCACTTTGCTTCCACTGGACTCTTTAATTGCAGCAGCTGTTACTTGTCTCCACTGTTGTGAAGGTCACAGAACAATTTCCACGATACCCCAGTGTCCTCACAACTTTCTGAAACCTTTTGCTTTAGAGCTGAAGTGTTTTATGCCTGGCCTCTGTACCAAGAGCAAAGTTCCTGAAGTTGGTTTAAGGTCCTGGGAGAATTAGAAGAAACACATTTTCTTTTTAAATTGCCCTTTTTAAACTGCAGATCAGGAAAGTTACACTATTTATTGAGAGCTGTTGTGAAAAGCTGGTCCTGGATTCTATGGAGTAAATTTTTTATATTGTCATAATTCTATACAGATACTTAGTGTAATAGAAATTTGAAAGCATGTTTTGGAGAACAATTTACTGCTCCTCTTACTATTTTAGAATCTTTTGAAAATGCATTCCTATCTTAGCAGAGGAAATAACTAAAACATGAAACAAAGCATGGAGCTCTGATGAATATGGCCATGTCTGCTGTAAGCTGGCACTTTGTGCTAACAGTCCTGAGACAGATGAGTTCTATTTCATTCCTGTGTCTCAACAAAACTACCATTTACACCTAAAAGATAGACATTTTTTCACTGTGGCTAAAAATAGTCACTGGACCTATCTATCGATTCAGTTGCATGCTTTATCTCAGAGGACCTTTCAGTGCGAGGGTGACGGAGCACTGGAACAGACTGCACAGATAGGTTAAACAGGAGTCTCCTTTCTCTGGAGACATCCAAAATACACCTGGATGTGTTCCTGTGTGATCTAGTCTAGGAGATCCTGCTCTGGCGGGGGACACAACACACACTAGATGATCTTTCGAGCTCCCTTCTATCTCCTAACATTCTGTGATTCTGTGATCACATTTCCATGTGTGAAAGGCTGGTATAATAATTCAGTGCTTGAACTGTTGTGGCTGATTGTGTTAAACATAATTTCCAACTGTTCCAAGTTGTAAATAAGAACTGAAAAGAAGCTGAGAAAAATGGAGTATATCTGTGTTTTCCAAATCAAGTACCAAAAACTACACCCACGTTATTTATAATCATGTAAACTCATGGCCCATACTTTTTGATGAGCCACATCACTGGCTTGTATTTATTCCTGTATATATATATTCCTATATAGCTTCTAGACAGGATAACTTGGACAAGAGAGGAAATCAAAGGGGAGTTTGCTAAGACTTCAGCTCTGACCTCATACGAAATATGAGTCCAACTGACTTGATCCAAGGTTTCTTTAATTTTCTTCCCTCTCTCTTTTGTTTTTTTTTGACATTAACTTACCATTAAAATTTGGGACAATCACAGAAAAGCAACAGAGTGATGATTGAAGTTGGATAATACATTACATTTTACATCAATTAGTACAGTCAGTTCAGGACATCAGAATGTGAGTTTCTAATTTTTTAATTTTCTGTTATGAGCAGAATCTTCAATCATTTACTCTTTAATAACTTAATTACAAGATAATTTTTTTTTCTAAATTTCTTCCCATTAATAAGCAAGTACTTTATGGTGAAGAAAATCCTCAACACTCAGAATGTTATCTCTCTTAAAAATCTCAAAAACCCTACCAAAACCTACCTAACAAACATCTTAGATCAACATGAAATCGGGAGAAATGTGCATGTAAATCCATTTGGGTTGGTATTGGAAACACAGCTGGTCTCTAAGTTCTTTGAAGCTAAGGAGCTGGTGATTTTAGGAAATTTAAGGTTTTACTATCCCTGTATGATCCCTAAATGCTCTCCCAGAAGGGTTCTTCTAAAAACCCCACAACATTCATTTTATGAAATGTAAGGAATAAAATTGGTTTATTTTAAATATATGAAGTAATTGCTAACAGGACAACTTAAGAGAGATGAGAAAACTGAATATTTTCATTCATGACTTTAATATATTAGATAAACTCCTCAGCTGACATAAACAAGCACCTTATTATTGATCTCACAGGAATTAAATGCCTGGGTCATTTTGCCTATGGGATATACTATTCTGCAACAGTACAGCAGGATCTCATATTGGCATATTTNTTTTATTTTGATTGTTGAACTCTTAGGTACATTGCCAGTATTTTTTTCCCCCAAATTATAAAAACCTTGATGCTGAAGACATCTGTCTTTTCCTGTTTCAGCTGTCATATACTACTCTGATGCATGTCGTATTTTGTAACTGCATAAAGTAGTATCTTAATGCACTTCATTCATCAAAAGGCAATAAGACGTTTTAAATCCAAAGAGTATCATTTTAAGAATGACTGCCTTATTTATTAGGTTATGGGATTTTATTCAATTAAATGTGTCACAGGTGACTTGTGTAGTCACTGTGTTCACAAACCCATGACTTTTCTTTCCGAGGTTCATTGGGCAGTGCAAGAAATTAACTTAGCAAAGTAAATTGTCTATGGCAAAAATAATGTCCTACTCAAAATAGAAAAGAAGTGTCAGAGAATCTGGTTTTAAAGCCCCTCAAAATTCTTGAAAGAGATAATGGAGAGATGTCCACTTAATCACTTTTATCTACAGGTGTATGTAACTGGATGTGACAATTGTGATTATTTTGATTTATATTCAATTCAGAAAAAACCCCGATGTGTAATGAGAGTTGCACTGACCTACATTCTATATGCATATACAAAGGAACAATTACTAATTATGGAGCGTTCTTAGAATATTTACTATGTTTTTCAGTGC
>VZTU01001214.1:0-151686 GCA_013400835.1 Zapornia atra
GGTGAATCCACTGATACATAATTCACATGTTGGCAGAGTTTCATTAGTTGTGTTCTTGTTAGACAGAAGTGCTTAACCTGAGCTTTCATAATAAAAATCCTAAGGCTACTTTTCTCCTGCATTTTAAATTCAATCACAACACAGAATATAGTTTATATTCACAGAAACTGAAATTAAGGGCAGGAACGAGGGTATGTCATGTCTTCTATTCTGAAATTTTCAAGGTTTGCTTTCCAGCACAAGGTAACCTGCAGAGATAGAAAAGAGTTATGAAGCTCATTTTAAAAAAAGAAAAATCCAAACCAAAATAAACCTACACCAGTTTTTCTAAGACTGTTCTGCCTTGTACATCTAAAACGAGAGTTTACCTTTTTTTTTGTTATTAATTTGTGTCCTTTTGCTCTTTGAAATGTATTTTCCAAGACTGCTTTCCTTACAGGGCAGGGTTTTTTTCTGCTTTCTGATCAATGGCTTTCTAACCAGAGGCAGATCCAAAGTTAAATCCTGGATTCAGAAAATTCCTCAATACTGTGGATATTTATTAGCTAGGTGTTCTTGTAAACGAGACTTCCATTTCTGAGAGTATAGAATACACTGATATCCAAGGGGATTTTGATCGAAAAAAACCTGTAAGTATGCCAGCTGTTTGGAATCTGTTCTCCAGAGAATCTACGTTTGAGCATTAAATGACCCAATGCAATTTGTTATCATGATGCTCATTCTGTACTGATCCTTGTGAAGTCACAGCAAAAAGGAATTTGCCAGAAAGGGCTGGTTTTCTTTGGTTATCTGGGTTGATGAGATGCCAAATTTTAGATTTCAGTGACATGAAAGGAGATGGACTGCAACAGAAGACATATTTTCATGTTGGAAAACTATATTCTGTATCTGTAGGAGACAGCAAAAAGGTGGTCCCTCACTACCCCTTTCCACGGTATTCACTAGAGTTCATTTATATTGATTTTATATTTTATATATCCATTTACCATTGCGGCACCTTGGCAAGCTTATGTATTAAGTACAGTATACTAATATTTACTTGCTGCCTAAAAGCCACACACAGGCTGTCCTTACTGTTTAATGATATTCCAGCAGGAACGAAAAGAGGTTGAAAAAGGTGATTTTTACAATAGGAATGCATGTGATTTATATCCCCCAAATGAGAAACAATTGCAGCTGTAGTAATACTCTTTCACATAAGCTGTCACAAGTGCAGAGCAGCTTGGCCATTAAAGACCCATTTTCTAAAAGTGGGAGAAGTCATATGATCAGTCTTTCAATGTCCAGCCACAAGGCAGTTATCAAAACTTGGAAAAGTTTCCTCAAAACATCAAGAACAGGGAAGGGAAGCTGTTTAAAGAGTGCAGAATTCATTGTGCACCCATGGGGAGAGAGTATTAGGTGCATTCTATGGACGTTATGTATAAAATAGCAGAAAGATTAGGGTGTTTTTTCCCCCTGGAATTTGTACTTCACTTCTTAGATGTTTAAAACAAAACCTCACCACGCAGTGGGGGTTGGTGCACTTAGGGGAATGCAGCTGCAAGGAGTGGGACTGGAGATCTTCTCCCATAGATTTCTGGAGAATCATCTGTCCCTTTCTTTCGTTCAGGAGCTGCACAAGGTTTCCCTGTTTTCACTTACTTCTTGGTACAAAGGATTGTGCATTTATTTCAGTGTGTGGTTGTGACCTGAGTGAGTGGGTCTTGTGGTCTCTCCCATCCTCCCAAAAAGAGGAAGTACAGTAAAATCACTGCTATTTGCATTACTGCATGAGGTGAGGATGTCTGCTGCACCCAGAGATGACTGTAGAGCTTTCCATAAGCTTTTTATGACGTGTTCAAACTATTTCATCCCCCAACTTGGTCACATATATTTTAAAATTACTTGTGGTTATGTAACGTTTATTTTGAGTCTGTGTTAGTGCTTCTGTGAAATGGATTCTTTACTCTCTTGTTTGAGCAATGTGTGTGTTCTGGGGAAGTTTATGAGTTTTTCTTTTTCAAGTATTTAAAAGGTGCAAATGAAGCAGCAGGGTCGAGATGCTACTTTTATTCAGTAACTTGTAGGTATTTATCTCTATAAATTTTCCAAGATTTCTGCTGCTTTGTTTTTCTTATCAGTGCTGTTCCCTCCCTTGGGTTCTTTTGTGTAAATGAATGAAAATGTAGTTTTAGTGAAATTATATAAATGGCATTATGGTTGAGAGAACTGATGATAACAGCAATCAGGATTTGTTAGGGATCTTGAACGTACTGCTATCCCCATGGTCTGCCAGTGACTGTCCCTGGGGTCAGGGCTTTGTATACCTATGGAATACAGCTAAAAAAGGGGATAAAGCAACTGACCAGAGTGTAGGCTAAATGCTAAACAGGGTTTGGACTCTCTTCCACCCTTCACTGGGATTCACCCTACTGGAAGTTTAGCTGTCTAAAATGCTAAGTGGCTCCCTCTATAGATGATGAAATAGAACAAGGTCTGTCCAGAGTGTAATTCCTGCTAACCATGTCACGAAACTTGCTTTTCTAGGAAGTGAGGCAAATCTAAAAGCTGAAGTTCAATAACAGGAAGCTTGGGCCACTAACTTGGAGATCACTTCCACGAGACAGGAAGCTGGATGAAAAATACACTTAGGAGCAATGCTTTTCGCTTAAAAAGTTTTTTTTTTTCATCTATAAAGCTAAATGTACTTTAAAAGAATTTGTGGAGGGGTTTTTTTAGACAATATACAGAGACTACAAACAATTTGTACAAAAGCTGTTTTATAGTGAATGAAATCTGTCTGCTAAATTGGAGATCGAGCTCTTATTAACAGTTCTGTCACAAAGTTTTGGTATCACCTTTGATGGGGCCATGCTCCCTGGCCATGCTCCCTAGAAAGTACTAAAGCACTTAACTTAAGTGATTAGGACTTTCTGCTCATTCCCTGCATTCAGCAAGGTTTTCTTTAGAGTCTGTCCATGTTACACTCCTTCCTAATAAAATACTTGCTGACCTACAGCCTTTCACCTTTCTCATCTGCTATTGCCCTGATGGGAAAAAAGAAAAAAAAAACCACCTCTTTGGATGAGGACAGTGAGTTTTCAGGCTCTTACTCCTTCATGAATACGAATAACTGCATCCACAGGGGTCCTTTATTGAACAAACACTTAGGGAAAAAAAATCACTGCAGTTGCAACAGTTTTAATGTGAGTGCTATCAGAACTTTTTTTTACTTTCATTGCTGTTACAGATGTTTCGGAATTTTTGTCACAAGTGTTGTGGTCTGGGTGTTTTTCCTTCTGAGAAAGGAATCCTGTGGTCTGGTGACTAAGAGAGATTACTGTTGCCTGCATGATCTGTAGTTACCTCTTTGATCACTAGAGGTTGTTGTGTACATGCAGGCTTAAAAACTGCCAGCTCTTCAGAGATGCCATGGAAGAGGGCTGAGGAACTGAGGGGTTGGGGTAGGAGAGGAAAGGAATTTTGTTTATATGGTCTCAGGAGTATTGGCCTTTGAGTGAATTGTCAGTAGTATATTCTGAATTTTGTGTTCTTATCCACTAAGATTGAAAATCCAAGCTCTGTGACTCTTTGTATACACATAACTGTATTGGAGCATAAAGAGACAAGTTTCAAACTCAAAACTAACATTCTTTGTTCTAAAAATCTCTAGATTTTCAATAACTCTGTGGCTTTGGTGAGAATTTTGTCTACATTGGGCATCGAAACGTGTTTCTTCTCACAAAACTGAGAACGTTTTTGGTTCTCATGCTGGCCTCCTGTGGACTATCCTGGATCAAGGGCGGAGATTCACAGGATGGAATAGTGTCATAACTGACAAAAATGGACATTTTTTTTCCTAAAGGAAATATTGAACTATAAATGCCAGTTTGAAAACAAACAAAAAAACCCCAACCCCTACCCAAACTTGCATTCCGGTCTCTCCACACCCCTCCCTTGATGATCCTAGGTAGAATATGTGTCTATTAGGTGCTATTCTGTAGTGGAAACCCAAAGGTAACACTTAACAGGGAACATCCATTAAAACAGAGTGAAGACAGATTTTGTTGTTATGAGCCAGCATGGTAGCAGGCCATAGAGAAACCCTATCCAACAGACAGAGAGATCCATAAGACAGGCATATTATTATTGTCTCTTTGTTTCAGGGGGGTTGAAATACAACTTTGCTCACGTATGTACCATGGGTTCTGATGCTATACTGCCTATGGTGTTGGTTAGGCAAAAAGAAACAGGCTTATTCATTCCTGATGTTATCTGGTCTGTTTCCCTGTAAAATGAGGAGGAAATGCCATGCTCTTCCTTCCAAATAATCATATTTTTTATTCTTATAGTTTTGTTACAATGTCTCTCAGAGCTAGATGCTAAACACTTGAGGCAAATCTTACTACAGTGTTGGTGTAGAGTGTGTTTTTCATCCACCGTGGCCTATGACTTCAATTTTCTATGAATCTGCAATCATTTTGTGCTTGGACTACTTGAAATATAGCAAAGGGGAAAAAACAGGGGAAATACATATCCTAAACCAAGCATAGTCTCCCTGTTTTGTTCTTACCCTGCTGTATCTGAGGAGTCTAAAGGCCAAAGTTGCTTCCCACCCACTATATCTGTTTTAAAGCATACACTTGAGGTTACCTGGGTGGCCACTGAGATGATTTTCAGGGTTGTTCATGTTGTTTCAGGGCGCTCTTTGATGGCATGCTTTAAAGCATGCTCTTAACATCTTTTACCTGTAGTGTTTCTGGACTTAAATCCTTTCTATCTCTCTATGTTTCCTCCTACTTTGAGGTGGTGCTGCTTACCCAGGGGGAGGAAGAGTTCTGTAGCTGCTGAAGAAGCCTTAGTTAGAACCTGTGAAGTGGCATGGGCACTCCCACACCAGAGCTGACTTGGGTAAGCAGGAGAGGTCCTTGTGACCTTGGACGCACATGGTTGCACTGACTACATGAGGTTGCAGAGTTATCATCCTGGCTTAGATGGAGGCTTCCATTATAACTGTCAATATGGGTGTCTCAACTAATGCTGAGAATGGTTTCATTTATGAAAGTTCACCTCCAGACTCTCTGAAAGATTTTTGCTTAGACAATGGTCTTCTTTTATGCTTTAACTAATTTGTATGACTATCTAACAGGTCTTCCTCTGATTTTCTCCTTGACCCATCCTGTAAACTTTCCTGTCCAATCCCAGATGTTCACTTTATAGTGTCAACAAATTAATTTGTATGTGGCCAGGTCAAAAAAAAATGCCTTTTTAAAATTTAGGATGGTGAGTAATTCTTGCTTGGAAACAGACTTACACCTCAGGAAAGACCCCTTATTTTAGAAGAACTGTGTCTCATCTCTTCATAAGCAGTTCTGTCTTTCTCACAAAACAGATTTATTTTCATTAACTGATTCTGTGACTAGCTGGTTTTCTAATTTTTGTAAATTTCTTATAAGAATATTCCAACATTTTGCTATCAAAGTGCTATCAAAATTGAAGGTCCTTACAGATTCTTTCTGCTTTTAGTCCCTCTACTTTAAAATTGTAAAAAAATTACTTTGTGTAAAGAAAGCTGCCCATTTATGTGTCTGGCTAGCTGCTGGGGTGATCACACTTGGAGTGATCTTCAACTGAAGACATCCTGCAGCTTCTGCGAAGCACAGAAATGCAACTTTGTGGCCTGTTTGGAATAATCAGGCCACCTGCCTGTCTCTGAATAGCTTCTTGTAGTACCTGGGAATTAGATAAACAAGAATTAATTGTAAGCACCAAGTGTGGTAATTTTGAGAGACTGCCTGTGGTAATTTTAATGGAAAGAGCAGCGTATCTCCAGAAAGAACATGATATGCCTGGCTGTCCTTCATAGATCACTCCTTGGAGGCCAGATCTGTTAGCCTTCAAAGACAATGCTTGCAAAACCTCTTAGTCTGCCCAGAAATGAGATAATTTTGCATCCACTGGCTATTTTCCTCCGCGTGGCTTAAGAAAAGACAAAAAGGCACCAAAACAACTGATTTCCCTGTTTTCCCCTCCTTCTTTGTCCCCTCTTCTTCCTAGCTTATGATAGAAATAAACTTGCACTATGGAATTGCAGACCTTTCTATGTAAAGCCCATCTTTGACTGATGCAAGATGACAAGGAAATGCATTAAAGGTCAGAGTGGGATACAAAGTCATCTTTCCTGTACTAGAACACAGATACTGGGTAAGAAAAGGAAACATGAAGTAATCCTGAAGTGACTGAAGAATGCCCATAAAATAAAATAAATATGGGAGTGAAAGAGAGGCATAACACTTGTTGCCTCCCCCTACCTGTCCTTGATGAAGCTAAGAGGAAGGAGGAGGGGAGATGGTACTAAATGACAAATTAAAATACTGTAGACTTCAAGGACAGATCAGTTTGTGCAACGGACTGCTGTTTCTTACGGTGTTTTTTCAGGAAGTGAATAGGGGCATGTATCCCTAGAGCCTGTCCTGTGACTGACCTTGCTTGGGCCACTGGAAAGGGACTACTGTGTAATAAATGTCATCTGCCTGCATTTAAAGTGGTTTACAAACTTTTCTATTACTTTGGTTTTCCTAATAAAAGCTCAGCGGGTAGAGGAGGGCACATAAAAGCATAACACAATTTAAATGAAATTCCGTAATAGTTTATGTGGAGAAGTGTCCTGTCTCCCAATCTGAGTAGTAAGGCACTCTTCCAAATCAAGTATAGTGGACCTAAAATAATGTAAAAACATTTTACTTTCCATTTTGTATTCATTTTTATTAATGTTCTGAATATTAAATCCTCCCTTTTACTCTTTGTGCTGTTAGCTCCTACTTCTTTACCATTTTAAACTTCATAGGGGGTTTTTGGTGAAGTCTGCTTCTTTAACTGTGAAGTAGTCAGGGTTTTATGCAATTATGAAGTTTTGTGTTTCCTTAGAAAACTAGGACACAGATTTCCCGGGAGGATTTAGCAAATAATTAAAATCTTGAGGAAAAGAAAACAACAATGAAGCATCAGCCAACAGGTTTACAGGTCTCTGATATTTGGCAGCATTTTGATTTGGTTTGTTGTTAAGTATTTCAGCTAAGGGATGTTCTGGTTTTGACTCTGCTCCTGTGTTGGGGTTTAGGAAAGTAGATGCAGCAGCACTGGACCAATTAACTTCTGCCTTGTGTCTTCTGAGGTTACTATATCTGTTTCATAGTTTTCTATCTATCTGCTTCATAGTTTGTTATCCCTCTCCTATACCGTGTTGTTCCTTTCTTTGTCCTCCGTTTTCCTTAACTTCAGGCAATCCACAGTGTTTTGATACCTCCTGTGTCTCTGCCAGAGGCAGAATGACATATTCGTGTCAAATTTGCCTTTCCTTCTACTCACCTGTGTGTCTGTAGCTCCACAAAATAAAGTTTAAGGTGACCTCTCTTCCTCTTTCCTCTTCTCTGAATGGGACAAAGGTTCTCTTGCCATTAATCTCTGCTGTAAAATCTGAATTCTGGAAAATTTCACTGTGATATCTTTTGGGAGTATTTTTAGTTAAGATGCAGTACTGGCAAAGTTTTCATAGCAGCAGGGGGCTGCAGAAGTGGCTTTTGTGAGAAGACAGCAGGAGCTGCCCCCATGTCCAACAGAGTCCGCTTCAGGTGTCTCCAAGACAGACCTGCTGCAAGCCAAAGCTGAGCCCATCAGTGACATGGGAAACACCTCTGTGATAGCATCTTTAGGAAAGGATAAAAAATACTGTGCAACAGCATCTGGGAGAGAGGAATCAGAAAATGTGAGAGAAACAACCCTGCAGACACCAAGTTCAGTGAAGAAGGAGGGGGTGCTCCAAGTGTCAAATCAGAGAGTCCCCTCCAGCCCAGGGTGAAGACCATGATGATACAGGCTGTTCTCCTTGCAGCATATGGAGGACAATGGTGGAACAGATACAGTCCATAGAGAACTTCATGCCAGAGCAGATGAAGGTGCCCCAAAGGAAGGTATTTCCCAATGGACAGGAGCTCCTTCACTGGAGCAGAGTCCAATGGAGAAGAGTCTATACTGGAGTAATTTTCTGGCAGGACTTGTGTGACCCCATGGAATGGACTTCTGCTGGAGCAGTTCTTGAAGAATTGCAGCCTGTGGGAAGGACCCATGTTGGAGAGGTTCATGAGGGACTGTATTCCATGGAGGGACACTACACTGGAGCAGAGAAAGAAAATATGGAGGAAGGAATGCCACAGATAACACATGATAAACTGACTGCAATCCCCATTCCTCATTCCTAACTCTGCTCAGGGGGAGGATATAGAAAAGTCAGGAATGAAACTGAGCCTGGAAAGAAGAAAGGATGGGGTGAAAGTGTTTTTACATTTGTTCTTATTTCTCATTATCCTACCCTGTTTGAATGGCAATAAATTGATTTCCCCAAGCAAATTATGTTTTGCCCATGTTGATAACTGGTCAATGATCTCCCTGTCCTTATCTCAACCCATGAGCTTTTTGTAATGTTTTACTCCCTGTCTTATTGAAGGAAAGGGAGTGATAGAGCACCTTGGTGGGCACCTGCTGTCTACTAGGTAGTGCTTAGTTTATGTAGAAGCAGGCCCAGTGTAGACCAAGACTTACAGTTGGCTGGAGAGTACTCCAGCCTTTTCACACTGTGACCATTGAGTCTTAAATTTTTTAAGAAAGAAAAAAGGAATTTGTAATCCATTTGAAGACTCCATGCTTTGCAACTGGGCTGCGTATTACGTATTAAACCACCACACATCTATGATGAAAAGCAATTTGAAAGACAATTAAAGGTAAGGGGTCTGTGTGTGTATATTTGCATCTTATGTATTTATCTCTGAAGTCGGCTTTTGTGCCAGAAGCACCATTTTTGTGTAAGGAATCCTCATTTCAGTGATTGAAATCTGTCATGTTGAAGGACTGATATAGAAAAGCCAGATGAGAAACAACAAACTGTGAGGAGTAGGCTCAATTACTGGTCTTACTTTCTAACCTGAAGTGTCTGTCTAGGACCATATGAGTGAATTGTGCTCAGATTTAATTCTGAACTCAAAATATTGTATTAATGAGCTTTGGAGCCCAACCTGTCACCATCAGTTACATGTGTTAGTGAGAGGTGTTGATAAGACTCAGTGACTTTTTTTGTTTCAGCATATGAATATATTACTCCTCTGTTACAGACAAGAGGAATGTACTTAGCTGCACCATTCAAGTAGAATGCTGCTGGTCTTCTGCTTCAGCTATTAAAATTTTTATCTGAAACTATTACAGCTTTTAGTTACCACTGTTGCTTATCCACTAATGAGACCTTTTTGTTTAAAGTCTTTTCATAATACCTCAGGTAACCATTCATGTTATAAGGTGGAATTGAAAGTTTCCTATATCCTTATAAATCTTAGAGATTCCCTCCACACTAAATAAAATCTAGCTCATTTTGCTTTCACCCTGAATTACTAATCAAGTTGGTGAAAGGCAAAATGTCTCCAACTTGCATGGAAAGCTGTAGGGCATTTGATATGCTGTAAGTAAAGTAGAGAGAAATCTGCTCCAGGGGCCTGATGAAATGAATGCTGATTCACTGTTAGCTTTGATCTCTGGCTGGTAAGGTTGGCTTATTCCTTACAAATATTCTTTTTCATCTCCTTTGCAGCTTCTTTCCTGAAAGTATGAGTTCTCAACTGAACGTAATTGAGTTACGGTGACATAAAAAGTGTCTGCTTGCTGTGACTGAGCCTTGGTAACTACTTGCGTGGTTATTCTGACTTTGCCCCAATTTCAGAGTAAAATATTCTTAGCCCTAATGACGTCACTGTTTTTTGAGATAAAGGTAGACTGAGTGTAGAACGTTTTTTCCTTCTTTTATGAGTATGGATATTTACATATAGCCTGAAAACTTTTTTATATGACAGTAATTTAGAGTTTGTGTAGACCAAGATGGAAAGAAATGCCTGCTGAACTGCTGAGGTAAAAACACCACTTGGGATACTTATGGGATGCTAAGACACAGAGTAGGGTTCCAGTCACTTACTGCCTCTACTGGGCAGAGGTGGGGGTAATGGGGGTTGCGGACATATTTGCTTCAAGGTGCTCATCAGAATCAGGCTCTAAAAGGTTTGATAAGGACATGGATATTAATCTTTTGCTGTCTTTATCACTCATAGGGAAAAGCTATTGTGTGCTTAGAATAATGAAGAAGTTCTTACGAACATTGACTTTTTGTTTGCTTTTGTGATTTACTGAATCAGAGATTGAAGAGAGTGCATAGTGTATACCATCCTTTTGCTTAGCAGCAGTCTGCGTAGCTGCTATCTGTATAGGGAGTTTGTTCTCACATATGCTTCTTGATAGGTGTTTCAAGAATCAGATGCATGGTATTTATAAATCACACACAGAGTCAGTGATTGTCTTCTCTAACAAAATACATCTAGTAGAGTCAAAAAATAAATGTTTGTGAAGATGAAAACTTTTCTGGAATCTGAAATGACAGTAGAAATAGCTTGTGTAATATCTTTCATTAACTTCTCCACCCTTTGATTACACAAAACTTAAAGCGTCCTTCTACTGTGTCACTAGTTTTCCTTGACCTCTGCTTTCCCCATGGGCCTGAGCAGTGAAATGTAAGCAACCACAGCTCTATGCAAGGAAATAAAATCAAATACCACAAACTACCATTCTAGTCAGAGCTGGTGACCTCTGACTATTAACCATCTCCTGATGTTTTAGGCAAGTCCTGTCAGCAGGGGTAAGAGGGTTTGGTCCATGTGGGTTAATTCTTTTCTTTTAGTTTTATGATGTCTGTTCTACCACTACAAGATCATCACATGCCTGATGAAAGCACATGTCTCAAAGCTGTGTGTAAATAAGGACTAACAGAATAACTAAATGACTAAAAATATACCACCACCACCTCACTCCCCACAAAGCAAATGTTTAAAAAAGAGAAAAAATCATAAATTACACTCTAGCAACAAAATGTTAAATCTGGGATATTTGCTTATGGGGTCACTGGCTGCTGGAGAAAGAGCTTTGGTAGAAAACATGCAGCCATTGCACCCACTAGATGCTGACGGGATGTTGTGCAGGTGTTGCTCCACTGCAGTGTTTGGAGTCATCTACATTGAAAGGTTACACATAGTTAAAGGGATGTAGGCCTGCTACTTGTACCTTCCTGGGTAAGAATTTGGATATGCTATGGTTTTACACAGAAATAGTTTTCTTTATTAAAAAATTGGTGAGTAATGGGAGAGGGGGATTGCAGGGTAGATAGAGAATCCTTACTGTTTCCAGTGGCATCGGTAGGACTCCCATTTTACCTGTACTGGATGAAGATAATTTTTAGTCAATAGAATTCAGTTTTTCTTGGGGAATATATTAGCAGAGACATAGCAAGGACTCAAATGGGAAAGTCTTCTATCTGAGAGTTGACCTTGTCCAGCTATCATGCAGAGGAGTATTATTTTTGAGGGGAGTGTAATCCACAGGCTGTCAGTAAAACATGTCGTGTCCCTGGTCTGTGACATTCAAAAAAGAGATGAATGATGAAAAGTTGTAACAGTTGTTTTTTTGTTTTTTTTTCTTCTGCTTCTTTAAAGACAGCAAGATAAATCTCATTTCATTAATCCCCTCACTCTAGTTAGGGTTAGTGTTCAGTTAGAACTCCTCGAGTACCTTTGATATTACATTTTTTAATGTGGGTGGTACAACTCCTTATCAGTAACAATAATAGAATCAGGGTTGTGTGTTACTTCTAAAAATAATAAAATAAAACTACCATTTTGCATCCTAAAATGTTCTTCCTTAGTAGTTCCTGCAGAGGAAACATTAGAAGTGTTAAAATTAAGAAGACTATAGAGCACATTGTGAGTTTTCCTAAGGCCACCTAGTTGCCAAATGGGGCAGATAGTTGTAGAAAGGACTTGCATAGAATATATCCTTAATTAAAGCATTTAAGTATTAAATGTGGGAAAATCTATACTAACAAGAAAACAAAAATTAAAAAATCAACACAAAAACTCACCCCGATGTTTGGTGCTCTCCTGAACTGTAACACACACTTCAAGACATTTTGTTTTCCTGTCAGTATAGAATAAAATCTTAACATGCATGGTATGTTTGCCTTCAATTACAGTCTAAGTGTGATGATAAAAATTGGAACCTTCTGAAAAAAATTATTTTCCTGTATTAGGTACATTATATTTGGTACAAGACTTAGGCTAATTGTGTGCTTGTTTTTCTCTTTGCTTCTTATTTCCTTATCAGTTAAAGATTGGGATGGAGAGGGGACATTGTTTTTGACAAAATCTCTATGCTGGTTAAAATGGGGATCATTTTGAATCTGAGTTATTGCTTACAGAACTCTGACAAAAATGCCCATTTTGACAGTTGATAAACTTAGTGCACTGAAAATGGTTAGTATGGCATTGGACATTAGGTCAAACACAATATTGCTTTTCCACACTACCTTACTGATACTGAATTGGATTCTTTCCATCTTTAAGCTAGCGTAAGCTCTGAGTTACTGGTTTGGCTAGCTAATATTACATTTCTGTTGAATATATCAGATCTAAAAGAAATGCATACTGGAAATGCAACTATGGGATAGTCAAAATTACAAAAGAACAAACTAGGAATGGAAAGGATAAAATTGCATCTTGGCAATATCAGTCCTTTTCTAAATCAAATAAGCAGGTGATGAAGTGACTCAGAAATGTCTGATGATGGGTTTATGCCAGTTCCTAGAGGAGCTACTAAATGCACACCTTTGAAGTCCTTGAATTATTCCCATTTCGTCAAGGGACTGCCTCCGGGTGGGTCATGTAGTTTTGTTTCATAATATTTTCAGAGTACTAAGCTCCAGGAACCTGCTGACCTGCAAGTTGGTGAAGGAAATCAGAATAAACATACACAGTTGCCTTGCATATTCCTAAATCACTGTTTGCTGCATGAAACAAGCCCTTTCCCAGCCCCTTCTCTGTTTAGCAACTTATCCAGTGTTTTCTTGATTATACTGACACAGCTCTTTGTGAACATGTTTAAAAAAACAGACCCAGGAACTTAGATCTCAGTAAAGTGGTGTGAGCAAAGCGTGTGAATGGATGTGTTGTGTGGTTGTTTTTTAATCTTTTTTTTTTTTTAGTTATTCTGTTATAAACGGCAGTGACAAATTTGCAGAGTTTCCAAATAGAATTTAATTAAGCAAGCAATCAAGCAGGCAAAACAGCGTTGGGCGGTCCGGGAGACCCTTGCTCCCTCCAGAGTCCCCTTTTTATAGTCTGGTAGTTCTGGGTACATGTAGTACATCCTAGTATGTTTCTGTGGCTGCGAGTGCTGTTACTAGGGGGTCGTCCTGGTCCCTCTGGTGGTCGTGAGGATGAAGGCCGCAGTCTTCCTCTACATTGTGAAATGTGGCCTAGTTAAAATATAAACAATCCTGGCACAGATCCTTACAGCAGGACCTAAAGTTAGAGCATTCCAGTCACAAAGTTAAAACAATAGTTGTATCACTGGTCTGTTACACATTTACAGATTTTACCGGTTTGAGAACAAATTCTCACCCATTACAATACCTTCTCTGAGATACTTCAACAGAATCCTTACAAAACCTGCAAGTGTCTGAGACCAGACCTTTGCCAGCTTGGAAAGTGAGTAACTAGGGAGTCCTAAATGTTGCTTGATCAACTGGAAACCAAAGCTGCAGCTGAACTCTCTCAGCTACAAACACTGATTGTTAAATGCACTTTGCCTCTGAAGCATTAAGGATTATGATTAGCTTAAAACCAGATGAGTGACCAGATGTATTTTAGTGACAATAAACAATAGGCAGGTGATGTACACACATATGACAGCAAGTGTACAAGCGACACTTTTAACTTCCCCCGGCCCTCATTATCCATCGGTGATGGCAGCTTGTACAGCGTTTCCCCATTGAAAGGGGCCGTTTGTCGACAAGCTAAGTAACCCGCAGCTACTATGCCCACTGAAAGAAAACACTTTTTACTTCCTCACTACTGTTAAAAGCTCAGCTTTAACTTGAGGGGGAATGAGACAATTTTGGAAGCCTGTTTGGCTTGATTTATTTGTGGCTGGAGAGCTCAGATACAAAGGCATATTTGTCATTTAATTCTTGCTGCAATGCTTGCCAAATACCCTGGGAATTTAATGAACCTGGAGGGGGAGACTTCTATACTTATGAATATGCTTTAAATTAAAAGTACCAACTGGCAGCAGAATTTTGAAGGCTGGGTGCACAACAGGGGGAAAGAGCAAATGGTAGAGCACTGTTCACATCCACAATTGAGGACATTTTTTATCCTTGGAAAGGTGTGCCCTTACGGAGACTTTGAACAGATAATTTTTTTCCACCATGCTGCTCCTTGTCCTTTTTCCTGAGTGCTGGGGTTGAAAGTCTGCTTTGCTGTATTTCCATTTTGATGTATGCTGAGCATCACAGTCAGAGCACCTTGGGCAGTGTGCTCATTGGTTGCCAATGCAATGGGAAGCAGAAGGAACTTTGGAAAATGTTGAAGAATAAAATTCAGCTCTGGAAATTATCCGACACATAAGTCATTTTTTGTTCATTAGGGTAAAACAGAACTCCTAACTGTGTGTTTTAAAACAGAGTGCCCAGTCCTAGCAAAGATACTGGCAGGGTCCTGATGAGCAGGGGGCGGGGGATTAGGGGTGTGTGTGGAGAAAAGAGTCAGGTGTTCTTTGGTAATGTTAAACATAGAAACTACTTGTCTTCTACAGCTGAAATGTGTTGTGTTTCCTCTCTGGGGACAGGGGGAAAGACGTAACTCTTGCTCCTCTCCGCCTTTTAGAGCTATCATTTAAAGCATCCCCTTGGTGCCTCTTGCCTCTACACCTTGCTGTAGCTTTTGACATGGAATTGCCACAGCATCAGTAGCAGTCAAGTTTTAGGGGGCAGTGAGCCCTGTGCCCCAGCTGTGGCACTGAACCTTTCTTCTTTTTGGACTCTGCCTAGTCCCTCAGGTGGGTGCAGGTCACAAGTGCATATGTGAGCCCCATGAATATAGTCCAACCTCTGCTGCTTCCTAAGAAGGTTTCTGCATTTCTGTCAACACAGGAACCTTCTATGTTCCAAGGAGGAACAAGTGTTTTTTCTGCACTTCTTAAAAGGAAGTAGGAAAAGATTTTATTTCTGTCATTGCAGCTGAACAGGAAAGTCAAGAGCCAGCTCCTGGAGGAGGTTAACAACAACGTTGCCTTTGGGTCTTGTTCATAAGCATCTCCAAGCAACTGGTGGACAAAAGGATCATACATCTTCCTTCATTGATCAGGTCAGTATTGCTAGTCTAAGAATTACAGGGCCGGTCATTTCCTACCTATTTGCATGGGCCTTCTATCTATCTTTGTCGTTTTCATTTGATTCATCCACAAGTACTACTGCAGAGTTGCTGTGTTGCTATTGTGATGTATAATTATTTGCTTTTAGGATAAAGTTGATTATTTGCTTTGTTGCCTTTATATCATGAAGAAAATATGGGACAAAGAAAAAAAAGCTATCTAAGAATCGGTGGAACAATTCATAAAGTGAGGATATCTACAACTTTGTAGCGGTTTACCACATGGTTTCAGGAGGATTTTTGGGTCTGGTTTTCTTTGTACAACCCACCCCCCACCCCCACCCCCTTAATGAAAGACCATTTATAGATTTAAATCACAATTTAGGCTAATGCGTAAGCTCTTTCACTTTGTTACAAAGAGCTATGAATGAAAACTAAGTAACTGGTGGGTAGGTATCATTAATGTGGTCAAAATTTTCAAATGTTCTATATTTTCTAGCTGGTAATGAAAGGGAGTGAAATGACAAGGGAAGCTCTGAGAGGTAGATGTGCTGAATTGTCTCCAGTCACAAAAGACACAACAGAAAGCTGAGCTTTTGGAACAGATGAAGAAGGAAAATGGGATTAAAGTGCACACACTTTGCCAGACCTGCATGCTTAAATGTGGCTTAAGCAGGATTTTCAGTCATAAATAGATACAATTATGTATTTATTTATGCATTTTTCTGAAAAAGAATTTGGTTTCAAATTGAATAAATGCAGTAAGTTTGAAATCATAAAATAAGTGCTAAGATCTCTAGATGTTAGCATGTGGAGACAAATAAAAAGCTATTACCATTAAGTATAATTATACTAAATCTTTATTAACTCTCTCTAAAATTTTAATTTGGGGCATGGTTGATCAAATGAAGGTACTGAGATTTTTTTTTTTTTTTTGAGGGGAAAGTGTTGTTTCTTAGGGATAGTTAGGAGAGGATTAACTCTTATTCTCCTTCAAGTCAGTCATTGCTGAAGACCTTAAAATTTAGGGACATTCATCTTCATCTGTGTACTGTTAACCACATTCAGGCTGCTTCCAGATTCTGGGCTGAGCAAGCAGTGAGGATGTGGCAAAGCATTAAGAATGAGAAGCTGAGTTTTGCTGCTCTTCCGTGAAGTATTTCCTCATCTATGTATGTGCCCAGCTAGTGATAAGCAAACGAGAGCTGGCCAACAGATGATTTTCAGTGTCAAGGTGGCAGTTTTACAATACTCAAGAACAGGATTTGCTGAGGATGCGTACTTTGTGCAAGACTAACATTCAGATAAGCGCTTGGACAGCAAACTGAACTGAAGGGCGTCCCTTTTGCATTTCAAGTTGCACAAGAGGCTTTGCTGTAAAAACTGGTTAGATTGCTACCTCTTTTTCTCAAAGCTGGTGTCTGTTCTTTTTTCCCACTACTCATAATAGAACATCTAAGCAGTTGCATTAACTGAGGAGATACATGAATAAAATGAACCAGAATCATCTGCCAAAGTTACTTCTCTGCCAGTTTTCATCTGTTTGATTTCATTGTAATTTCATTCATCCTCATGGAAAACAGTAATTCTGTTCTTTACCATCAAACATCCTAGCTTCCAAGCATCCAGATCAGATTTGAGAAGTGTAACTATAATCTGCAGTTGAAGCATGCTCTGAAAGAAATCCAGACCCATTTAAATAGCTCTAGGAAAACTGCCTTTTCCTTTTCCATTAAGCTTTACCAGCTGCAAAGCTTTCCAGCAAGGGTAAATAAGGATTCAGTAGTTGCAACCTCAAACACGGATAGACATGTGAGCTGAACTATTTGTGCTTCATCTGCAGTTCTGTTTCCCTTTGATATAGTGTATTAGCATCTGGGACTACTAATTGTGCTTCGTAAGTGCACATTACAACTGACTAACCAAAACCAAAGGTATTAATCTCTAATCTTCTCACTGCAGGTTTATGTTTCCACAATTGTACTGAATTTCAACCTCGCTATTGTGTGGTGACAGTGCATGAAGGGACAGAGGCTTCCAGTAGGGAACTCTGAATTATTTAAGAGGTTAGTAAACAGATAAACCAATCTATTGTCCATGAAAGCAACCAGTAAGCCAGTTACTGTTCCACAACCTTACTTAAATGATTAATAGAAAGTTTTGTTTCTGTTTCAACCTCATAACCTGTCCTTCACAGCAAGATTGACGTGATTTTTCAAGCAGGTTACCATATACTGACATGGCAGGAAATGCGAAACCTCCACTGGCACAACTTGAGGCCATTTCTTTTTGTCCTTGGGAGAAGACACCAACATCCACCTCACTACAACCTCCTTCAGGTAGTTATAGAAAGTTGTGAAATGTCCCCTCAGCACCCTTTTCTCCAGGCTAAAAACTCCAGTTCCCTTAGCTGTTCCTCATAAGACCAGTGCTCTAGACTCTTCACCAGCTTTGTTGCCCTTCTTTGGACATGCTTCAGCACTGTAATGTCTGTCTTGTAGTGAGGGGCCTAAAACTGAACACAGTATCTGAAGCGCAGTTTCACTCTGCCTAGTGACAGGGGGGCAGTCATTTCCCTAGTCCTGCTGGCCTCACTATTCCTGATACAAGCTAGGATTCTGTTGGCCTTTTTGACCACCTTGATGTACTGCTGATTCATACTCATCTGGCTGTTGACCAACACCGCCAGGTCCTTTTCAGGCAGGCAGTATTCTGGCTACTCTTTCCCAAGCCTGTAGCATTTCAGGGGTGGTTGTGAGACAAGTGCAGGACCTGACACTGAGCCTTGTTGCGCCTCATAGAACTAGTCTCAGCCCATCAATACAGCCTGTCCAGATCCCTCTGTTGAGCTTTCCTTCTTTCCCTCAAGCAGATCCACACTACCACCAATTTGGTGTTGTCTGCAAACATAATGAGGGTGCGCCCAGTGCCCTCATCAAGATAAACAGAACTGGCTCCACTACTGAGCCCTTTCAATGCAAGATAATTGTTTATTCTAATACATGCCTATAGAACAGCCAGCACACAATTCTGCATCGCTGGTATTAATGTATTCAGGACATTAATTGAGGAGTTTTCAATGACAAGCTGCTTCCTTTTACAAGTTGTTGCAAGTTCCATGCCTGTTTGATGGGGTTGTGAATATGGAGAGCTGCAGCAACATGGGTTAGAATAGGAAATTTCACAGCATCAGTCAAGCCCTGCTCCTCCCTGCCAAACTCTGCATTTATGGAGTCTGTGGTTTCAGGGATGCCAAAGAGGCTCTCTTCAGATTTTATTTCTTGTCTTGCAATAACTTGGTGGGTTTCAGTATGTGGTTTTTTGGGTTTTTTTGCTTGTCATATTTGTTGGTTTTTAGCCCAGTGTTAGTTTTTTTCTTTGACCCTGCAAGATCAATGATACCTCTCTCATTCAGATATTCATTTCCTCAGGACTGTTTTTTCATCAACTAATTTAGAGATCTGTGGTACTAACAGGCAGGTGAAAGAGCTTATGCTGTTATGAACTCATCTGGTGAGTAAGCATTTAATTCCACTGTTGGATCTCTCTTTAATCTGCCCTGAATTATGTATACATGAGTGCTCATGATAGAGATCTCCAACAAACCTCAGACAGTAAGCATTGAGGGTTGTTATGCCTATTTGTCACACATCTCATTTATCAATTTGTCTTCTGAATAGTTCTATTTTACATCTCAATTCAGCTGTACTTGTCCCTTCTCTGCCTTCTTTGAGCACACTCTATTTTCTTCTATATATTTTCTCACCTACCCTAGAATTTTCTTTGTACCAGAAAATATTCAGTATCCGTGTCTCAAGTTTATGCTATGATAAAGAGCTTTTAACACAATTGGGAACTATCTAGTCTCTTATTTTTGTATTAATGGCATTGATAATAAGTGTGCATGCATACCTTAGGCAAATCTGATGATAAAATGGTGCACATAGATATAAATAATATACATAAATAGTAAGCTTTTAATTGTAGCACACAACTCTATAGAATAAAGCAGCAGGTACTGGAGAAATTGTTTTTGTTGGTAGGTCTTAAAACAGGGTAAATTTACTATCAATTAATTCCTAGGTGTAAATATTGGGTCAACCTACCTGGGATATCCTTGAGTCTATATGTTTTGTGGCTGTTTAAGTTGGTCAGTATTGTCTGTGCTCAGACATCACTTTGCTCTGTTAAAATCTATTTTAGAAGGGCAGTCTGATTTGCAGGGTGTTTGGTATTATGTTTGGGAGTGTGTGGTTTCTTAGGGGTTTTTTAGTAAAGTCTAACAAAAGGAGAATTCACCTTCCACCTCTTGAAAATTCCAACCTCTTATTTAAAAAGATACAGCTCCATTAAGAAAAAATCTTAGAACATAGTAGGAGTTGATAAAATCTCACCTAAAGAAAAGCAAAGCATCTGGGGTTGGGAAAATTAGTTGCCAAGGTCTTTAGTTTTGAAACCCAGTTAAAATCCTAGACTAAACCTGGAAATCTGCTAATAATTGTACTTCTGATGGCTGAAGCTGTTTGGCATGTCACTGGATGAAAAGTAACCTATACAGGGCCAGTTTTCAATGCTAAATCCACTTCCCAGGTGAATTGGACTGTCTGTTGAGGACAAGAGGGTGTGTGCAGGGAAAAAAAATCAGAGAACTTCTAGAGAAAAGTGTTTGAGATTGTGTTCAGTCTCAGGGTGGAGTCAGAGAACAATTGAGAATGTTTTGAATGTCATGGCAATGATCTAGTCCTGTGACCATCCTGTAATCATGGCATCATACTCACATTTATTATTAATTAGAACTGTCTTTATACCATAATTCAGGAGAAACTGCCTCCCATTTCTTTCTCATAAAGCGTTGGGGAAACTGCGTTTCCAGTCCCCATTCTACTCTCTGCTTTACAAATCCTCCACCAATATGGGCCAGGTGTGCCAGGGGTCTGATGCTAGCTCTGAGGACTAGCATCAAGTCATTTGGGAGAAAACATAGTACTTTGAAATACCTGCTTTGTCAGCAGTTATAAGACTAGAGGTAAAAGAACTTAACTAATGTATCTTGCTGTTTTCTTTCCTCTTGTTTGGGCTCTGCATGACAAGGTTTTGACAACAGTGGGGGCTACAGGGGTGGCTTCTGCAAGAGGGTACTACAAGCTTTCCTTTCAGGAATTCCATGCAGTGATCCCACGGAAAGAAAGGTCATTACGCTCCTCAGCATGGAATACGTAAGCAGCGTATCTGGGATGAAATAGTGCTCATGTTTCTTCCCAGATTTTCAGATACAGCAAGTTGGAACATTTTAACGCCAATTTCCATTAGCTGAAGATGTTCTGGTGTTTTGGATTTGTGTGACAAGGTTTTGCTAGCAGGAGTGAGCTACAGGGGTGGCTCCTGCAAGAAGGTGCTACGAGCTTTCCCTAAGTTCAACAGAGCCAATACCAGCTGGCTCCAGGATGCACCCACTGCTAGCCGAGGCCAAGTCCATCAGCAAAGCTGGTAATGCCTCTGGGATAACACAGTTAAGAAGGAAAAAAGAAAAGAAGCAGCAGTTTCTTTGAAGCCAGAGAGAGGAATGAGATGTGAGAAACTCTGCAGTCACCAAGNCATGGAGGACCCCACATCATAGTAAGTGAAGGAGGCTCTGCCTCTGTGGGAAGCCCACACTGGAGCATGCCCATTGCAGATCCTGCAGCCCATGAGGAGAGCATCCCACACTAGAGCAGTCTGCACCCTGTGTAAGGGAACCATGCTGGGGCAGTTTGTGAAGAATTGCAGTCTGCAGGAAGGGCTCATATTGGATAAGTTCATGGAGGACTGTATTCCATGAGAGGGACCCCATGCTGGAGCAGGGAAAGAGTGTTAGGAGTCCTTCCCCTGAGGATGAAGGCGCAGTAGAGATGTCTGAGCTGAACATAACCCCTGTTCCCCATCCCCCTGTGCTACTGGAGTAGGTAGAGAATCCAGGAGTTGAGACAGGAAAGAAGAGAGGGGTGGGGGAGTTATTTTAACATTTGGTTTTATTTCTCATTATCCTATTCTTATTTGCTTAGTAATAAATTATTTGAATTCTAAGTTGAGTCTCTTTTGCCCGTGACAGTAACTGGTGAGTGATCTCTCCTTGTCCTTATCTCGACACAAGAGACTTTTGTTATATCTTCTCTCCCCCATTCGGTTGAGGATGGCAGTGATAGAGCTGTTTTGGTGGGCGCCTGGCCTTCCTGGTCAATCCACTGCAATTTTCTTACATTAGAAAAAGGATGGTGGACAACAGGGAGACTGGCACTTTTTAGAAGTAGCAGGAATTAATATTTTAGAGAGCCTTTCTTTAGGATAAAAATTTGAAAGTTTGAAGCAATCAAACATATAACATATATGGCATTAAAGCAAGCAATATGATTTTTGCTGTAAATCTTAAAATTGGAGGGAAGTCTTGGAAGACAGATATGAAGGGATGAAATAGATTATGATTATGAATAAATTCTATTATACTTTTGAGGTTTTTCTTGTGCCCTTTTAAATTTCATTCTTTGCACTTTACAAACAGTGGTTCAGGCAAGGGTTCAGCTTTGTAGGAACAAGGAAAGGCTGAAGGATTTTCCTGTTCTTTTGTATTTTCATGTAAGTAATGACTATGCCACATCCAAGGTCTAGTTACATGTTTCTAGTCTTGTATGTTGTGATGTGCACCCCACTAGAGGGAATAGCCATTGCAGTTGTCTATATAAGCTCTGGATTGTGCATGTTGTTTGATAATTAATTCTGTACTGCTGGCAGTAACTGGGTGAAATCCTTCCTGAGAAAGTCAGGATAGCATGGCTACAAGGACTTGTTGTGCAGCAGCATACAGAGAGCTGTAGACAGCACATTTCTTTGCAGCTGATGACAGCCAGCTACAAAAAGATCTAGGAAGAGTGTGGTGAATGGGTGATACCCATTATAGTGCTGACGCGTCAGAGGGCAATAATCTGCTTGGTGTCGTCATAGAGAAGGTGCAGATTAAAACAATACTGTCTCTGTACCTTTCACCATTTCAGTGATGGAAGGAGAAGTGGTATTTCCCTTGTGTGTTAGGCTGAGGATGATGAGTAGACTTTTCTCCCCACCTGTCTTTTCAAGCTAGATATGCTTCAAGCTTCTTTGGGAGCAGAGCCAAGTATGTTGATCCCTGGCAGACATAGTTATCCATCTGGAGACAGGCTCAGTAAGCTGAATTTGGAATTTGATTGTTAACAGGAAGTAAGTAAATTGGATGGGGTCAGTTAATCAGCATGAGAGCTCTGAGGCCAAGAGCTGGCTGGAAGCTGAAAAAGGAACTCGGTCTTTCTGTATATGACATGAGGTGTCACAGAAAAGCAGTCAGGAAGAGATTCCAAGCTTGGAGTTTGAGTCCCTGTTTATTAGGGATCAGCAAATGGATACAGACTCCTAAATCCTTCCACAGAGGGCTCTGATATTGTCTACAATAGGAAATTGTACAGGAAAAAGCCTAGGCCAGACATGTGCTCTAAGTTAAGTGACTGCGAGTTGGTGGATCTGCCTGTCTGGGAAGAAATCCTGTTTCCTTGAAATTACCCTGAATACTAAATAACGGTGCAAATATTACCAAAATGGGTTTGTTAGTTGTAGTTTGAAGTCAGATTCAACGCTCTATCCAAAAGGCATTCATCTGTCTCTTATCCTGAGAACTGAAAATATTGTATTTGCTTGCTTGTTTAAGAAAAACAAAGCAAAACCACAAAATATTTGGAAAGTGTAATGATGTGATGACTCAGCACAATGGGACTCTGAACATTGCCATTTTTCCCCCTGTGTTTTGTAGTGATTGTTTCCATTTATATAGCCATGAAGGGACAACAGTAGAATTTTTTGACTCTGCCTCTTATGTGTATGTGTCTTTATTTCAGGTACTGCCCTGCTGCAGTAGTTCTGCTATATCTTGTGCCTGATTTGCAGAAAACCTTTCATGCTGAATTGTCGTATCCTCTCAAACTTAGAGATGAGATGGATGCTCTGTCCTGACTCTATTTCAGTCCTCTCTTACAGAGGCTGGTTTTGACATTTAGTATTTGTACTGTGCTGTTGGTACTCTTTTGAAGGGCCAAAGTTCTTTGGGCAAATGCATCAGCACTACAATAGTGTTAATCACAGATATTCTCTTGTAGTCACTATTTCGAAGTTCAGCTGAACTATTGATGAAAAGTGTGCAACTTTTGACTTGTAGAGTGACTTTATTTTTGCTCCGAAGATGCACACCTGTGCGCTGGTTTTGGCTGAGAGAAAGCTAGTTTTCCTCATAGTAGTTAATGTGGGGCTGTGTTTTGGATTTATGCTGGAAGCAGTGTTGATAATATAGATATTTTCATTATTGCTGAGTAGTGCTTATACAGTTTCAAGGCCAATTCTGCTAGGACACATTGCCCTACAAGTGAGTAGACTAGGGGTGCCCAAGAAGCTGGGAAGGGACACAGCCAGCACAGCTGACTACAACTGACCAATGGGATAAACAATACTATGTGATGTCATGCTCAACATATAAAGCTTTTTTCCCCCCATATAAAGTGGGGCGGGGTGGGGGGAAGTAGAGTGGGGCTGTTTAGAGTGATGGAAATTGTCTTCCCAAATAAACATTGTATGTGATAGAGCCCGACTTTCCTGAAGACAGCTGAATGCCTGCCTGTTGAAGGGAAGTGGTGAAGGAATTCCCGGTTTTGCTTTGCTTGCATGCACAGCTTTTTCTTTACTTACTAAACTGTTTTATGTAAACCAAGTTTGTTTTCTCACTTTTATTCTTTCGATTCTTCCCCATCCCTCTCAGGGAGGGTGAGCAAGCAGCTGCATGGTACTTAGCTGCCAGCTCGGACAAAACCACAACTTAGTTAAACACTTTTGTTCTTCGTGTAACTGCTTTTCCTTGCTGGAAATAATATTGCTAAGAAAGTATTGAATAAGATTGTGCCTGGGATGCCACTGTATACACCACAAAAATATAGATGGTAAATCCCTGATTCCAAAGTTGTAATCTGATGTTGTTTTCATTAATAGACTACTCAGAAAATGTATACTTCATGAAAATGTATACTTCATGTATAAATAATGGAATAATCATTGAGGGAGAGTAGAAGATTGACAGCATGTTGGATAAATGAATTTGTGCTGCTTTCTGGATAAAAGTAAAAAGCAATAAGCTATTTTATCCCTAAATAATCAGGGGCACATTTAACATTGCTCTTAATTCAGATGTAAACTTCAAGAGTTCTGTATCATGCATGTATACTAAGTAGGTTTCTATTTCTGTATCATGCACGCACTCCCCAGCAGGTTTCTAGTATGTCACTGAGTGGGTCAGAATTCAGTTTACTTTCAAATAGCTCTACTAAGGTGGATCATTAGCACCGTTCTAGTGACAGATTTTTGAACAGTGGCAAGTCTTCCTCATTGCCTTAGGTCCTGCAGTGCACCCTGGTTTCGGATCAATTTGATCAGTCTTTGATGGCTGTTATACTGTGCCTGTGCTGCTCTCCAGGTTTGTGCAATCACTGCAGAATGGTGTATACATGTCAGTGGTCTAGACAGTTCTCTCCATTTGCTGTTCCCTCTCATGCAATAATGCAATATTTATGGCTTTAATTAGCTCTGAGCAGATTCATTGTTTGTCCATCCTGTAAAAGCATAGTTAAAATGAGGCAGATGGGAGCACACACACACAAGGCTTTGGATTTTTCAGAGGGCAGGGGAGTGTTCATGATAAAATTTGCAAATTTTATAGGAGCTGTGCATCTACCTGGCTGGTTTTCAGGAGAGTTCAATGCATTTTGGAGTGTTACTAGGTGACTTTGCTCTAAAATCTGAGATTAGTATGTGGTATAATTGGCAAGATGACAAGTCTCTGGCCATGCTTGATGCCTTGTGGACAAACTTAGTATAATCCAGTTTAACACGGAAGATCTCTTGTCTGTGAGCATGTGTCATTTTTAATTTTTTTTTTTTTAAATACATACCAACCTGGTAACTATGTTTTCTATGGAAAACTATGTTTTCTATGGAGAGGCAGCACAAGTGCATGAGTTGTGGGATGGATGAGGAGGACAGAATCATTGCAGGCTGCTCCAGAGGTGCAGTGGCCCTTTGAGTCTATGCATCCAGGCAGATACTGGGTCTCACTAGTCATGAACTGGAATCATGCAAGTGGTGGCATCAGCTTCCTAAGCTGTTACTCAGCTGCACCTTGTTGGGTGGTGGTTTGTTTCTGGTCAACTACAGGGCAGAATTGAGCTAACACAAAAATGCCCCCCAAAATTAAAGTGCTTAAATGCTTAAAAGTATTTCCTACTGTTACTGGATAGGATTGAGTTCTTTTTCTTCTGTGTCCTGACTACTGTTAACAGTTTCTGCAAAGACTCTCTGGAAGAGCTTAAGTTCACAACTGTTTGCATTCTTCTTATTAGTATTTTTCTATGGAAGTCAGATACACAAAATAAATTTTAATTTGTAACTTATAATATTTAAAAGAGGAAGCATGTCATATCTGTGTGCATGTGGATCCATATCTGTACAGACATCTCTATGGATAGGTGCACATATAGTTTTGATGCTGTAAAACTATAATGAAATATGTGTACAAAGAGAAGCTAAGTTCAAATGAAGATTCCAGTCATCTGTGAGAATATTTATATGATTTCTGCACACAAGAAAAGCCAGACTAAGTATGGATACTAAAAGTAGAAAGGACTGCATTGAATGAATGAAGAGATGTTATTAACTCGCCTGTTATCACAAAGAAGCTAGGTATTGAAGTAGCACTTCAAAATTTTCTTGCTAATACCTACTTGAAGAGGATGATTTGGACATAGTGATCTCATAGGCTGTAAAAAGGCCCTGGGCAGGGAATTTTTGAAGAGCAAAATGTCAAAGAAATACGAGTTCTACTCTGTGGGTTTTTTTAACTTATCCCATCACCTTGCATTTCCTCTGCAGCTTGGTTCTTCATTGTCTGAGGGAAAGCAAGAGATATTATTAGGTGCTATACTTTGGCTTAGCTCTGACCTGTGGGAGGACAGTGTGGAAAATGTGACATTTGCTACTTAAGTTCCAAAGGCTCTTCACTGGCTGTAGGTAGCTGAAGACATATATCTTCTTGACCTAGGTGTTGCTAGAGCAGTTGTAGTTAGTTGCACAACATAAGTAAAATACAAGACCCTGTGTCACAGTGTCATTTGTGATGGAGGGAGCTCCTTTGGGACCCAGGTGGAAAGCACTGAAGACAAGTGTAGATCTTGCCAAGAGTAAGGGAATATCATTTATGTTTGTTTTAAAACTGTGTACTTGGTAACCAGATATTCTGGTAATTGTGGGCATGCCATCTGGTTCTCCTGCCTCAAACTCCCCAGGGTCTTGATATGAGAGATCAGCGACTTGTTTGAATCTCCTAACTGGAGAAACGGCATACTCCCGAAGAGGCATGAGAATTAAAAGGAGCGGCACTGGATTTCAGGACATCTGAGATCACTTCCTGGCCTTACTACTGTCATACTGAGTAGCCAGGTACCTCATCTTTACTCTGTGCTTCAGTTATCCCACCAAGAAAACTGTCAGAGGATGCCTCTTTGATTAAAGCCTTTGAACATCTCTTCAAATGAAATCATATTCCCAACATTGTGTGTTGCATGCAGGTGACAGTGAAGCTGTTCCTTTAAATGAATCCAAGGCAGAATCTCCTGGGTTGCTGCCATGGCATAAAGTCTTCTACAAAAGCTAATGTACCTGCTCAAATGAGAACACTGCATATCCCACTGAGAGGTTGAGCACAGGCATCTCGTTGTAGGGTGGTCATCTAAAACAAATCATTTGACTACAGCCGTGGAAGTACAAGCTTACCTCCACTGAATGGAAAAGATTCTAGAGGTCTACAGCATACTTTCCCAACAACGTCTGTCAGTATCACTGTTTGCATCTTTTTGTGAGACTTTCCCCTTTACCTAACACTAGTGCAATCCTCTACTTGGATGAGTTGTTTCTGTTGAGTTTATTCCATCCTAACATGAAAGTCTTGCAACAGAACAGAATTAATGAGGGCTCTATGCTTTGAAGGATCAAAATCCTACCCTGTCTCTAATTTTTGGTCTAACTCCAACTGAAGGCTAAAACAAATCTGAAGGAGAAGTTATGTAGATTTTTGTTGTCTTTTTTTTCCTTCTGGAAAATAAAATACAATAAAGAAAAAAAATTAATAAAAGGCTGTACTGGGATCATCTAGGATAGGGTTAATTTTCAGCATAAGTTGGGGTGGGACACAGGCAGGACAGGTGACTCAAATTAACTGAAGTGAGTATTCAATAGCTAATGATGTCATGCTTAGTATAAAATGGAGCTAGTTGGGAAGCAGCGGTGTGGCTCAAGGTTGTGGCTCAGGGACACTCCAGGTTCATGACAGATCTGATCTTGAGTTGCGCGGTTTGATGAGAAACTGCACTGTGTATCACCTGTTGTTGCAGTTTCCTTCTCCCTGTGCTGCCTCAGGAAACCGTCACCCCAACCCATGAGGTTTGCCTTGGTCTGCCCATTCTCCTCGCACATCTCACTGGGGATGGTAAAGGGGGGGGGGTGTGAGTGAGTGGCTGCATGCTGGGGCTAAACTGCAAGAAGAGGGTGTGATTTTTTTTGCTGTAGTGGCAGTTTTATGTATGTATGTCACTAGAGATTGTGTTTCCAAGTTCAGAAGTCCCTTACAAACAAGAATGATATAGTTTTTGCAGTGCTGTGTGATGAAAGAAAAGGAATTGAGAATGTATGTCTATATTTTTCTCAGTGATGTCTGCATACCAACACTTAAGGATTAATTGCCAAACAATGCTGGAATTTGATGCCTTAGCTGACTTCAGTAGGAAGTGTACGTGGGTATATCCATGGGAAAAATTTGTCTCTCAGTCTATGAGAATCCATTCTATCTTCTGCTCTCTCTTCAAACCACAATAAATAAGTGCATCAGGGACAGTACATATAACACTGTAATACAAAGAAGAAAACTGAGCCTGTGGCTTTGTAATCCTTTGCTAAAATATGGGCTTCAGAAAGAAATTAGAATCGATTTCTTTAAATGTCTTTGTCAAGAGAGGTATGGCTCTTCATACAGAGGTTTGGGATCTTTTTCTTGTAGTTCTTTCTGTGACAGTGAACTATTGCTGAAGTTTCTCCAAATAACTCTGGTAACTATGTTAAAGGCAATTTAGTAAGATCTATATTGCCAAAGTGAAATTTTCCCCAGCAGTGTCATTTTAACTTCACCTAAAGCACAAGACTGCTCCCTTGGGCCTGCTGAAAGCAAATATTGCTATAGTTTTGACTGTTAAGAGAAAAAAAGGAGAAAAGAAAAAAATACTAAAATAACTGGAGTTGTCTTTCAGTTTAGTCTTCTGGAATTAGTCTCTTATTTTTATGAAAATCTGTTCACCCGTAAGGTCTGCTTTATTGCAGACCACACCAGGCAGTGGTCATTCATGTATAATCAAAATAACAAAAATAACTGCTAAATCCAACTATTTCCCTCAGGAACACATCTACACATTTTTAAATACCTCTGGGAATTCTCACTCAATTTCCCTGGACAGTGTGTTCCAATGCTTGATAACCCTTTCTGTGAAGAAATTTTTCCTAGTATCCAAGTGAAACCTCCCCAACACAACTTGAGGCCATTTCCTTTTGTCCTGTTGCTTGTTACTTGAGAGAAGACACCAACATCCTCCTCACTACAACCTCCTTCAGGTAGTTATAGAAAGTTGTGAATTGTCCCATCAGTACCCTTTTCTCCAGGCTAAAAACTCCAGTTCCCTTAGCTGTTCCTCGTAAAACCAGTGCTCTAGACTCTTCACCAGCTTTGCTGTCCTTCTTTGGACATGCTTCAGTGCTGTAGTGTCTGTCTTGTAGTGAGGGGCCTAAAACTGAACATAGTATCTGAAATGAGGTCTCACTGTGCGTACTACAGAGGAACAATCCCTTCCCTATTCTGCTGGCCATGTTATTCCTGAAACAAGACAGGATTCTGTTGGCCTTTTTGACCACCTTGATACACTGCTGTTTCATGTTCATCTGTTTGTTGACCAACACCCCCAGTCCTTTTCAGGCAGGCAGCTTTCCACTCTTTCCCAAATCTGTAGTGTTGCATGGGATTGTTTTGACTCCAGTGCAGGAGCTGACACAGCCTTGTTGGATCTCATCAAATTGATCTCCTACAATTGGATGAATAACAAAATGTCTCATTCTGGTCATCATGATCCTCAAAATTCCTTGTAGAAACTGTTTACGCTGTACTCTCTAGGCAAATCAGGGCTGTCTTGCTGCTGTAAGGCTCCCTCCTTTGGCTACTTCTCATACCAATATTGCAGATCTTCATTCACAGTATTTGTGGATAAGAGATAAGTGGACACCTGTAGTTTTAAACTCTTAGGTGTAATTCCCACAATATAAAAACATGAGTCAGCTTGCAACTGGAGTAGCACATATACTTCTCATAAACATAGTAGTAGTAGTGAACTTAGTGTCTTGAAAGGACCTTAGAAGGATGGATGATTGCTTTAAAAGTCATACCTGTCATACAGCTCAGCACTAGTCCTTAATCCATAACTTCCCAGAGAATCTCCAGAATAAATTAATCACTAACATTTAGACCTATTCTGAGGTCAGGTCTGATGATATTTCATTTAGGAGAGGAGCAAGGCCCCAAAGCAAGTACTGCTTCACTGAAAATACCCATCAGTTAGCCTCTGCTCCTGTGAGCCTGAGGGCTCTAAGCTTAAATGCATCAGCAACTGCTAATTGCTGTAGTAGAGCAGGAGGAGAGAGTCCCTCTCCAGAACACTGCTTAAATAATACTACTAATAGTGGTGTGTGTGAAAAGTCTAGATGCCAAATCTACATTAGGTTTTACTTGCTTTGCAGGTGTTAAGTGGGTGGTGGTTCTCAGTACTTTTCTTGCCTGTGATTCTGGAATTAACTGGTAAAGAAAAAACCCAACTTTTTAAACCATGAGTTGCTCAGAATATGTAGATTTTACATAGTTTCTTGGAAAGTGGTTCTTGCAAAAAGCTGTCATTCTGGAATTTACTTTTTTTGTTTTCCCTTCAGAAATAACTATACTTACTGATTGTTTGGTCATGGTCAGAGCTCACCTCTATTGTTATGATTCATTCAGTGAGCAAATAAGATTAAACTTAACTACCTGTAAGTTCTAAATGAGCCTAGAAACATTTTTGGGCAAAGTTCTGATGTGTTTTCAGAGTTGCTCTGCAGGGGTTGCTGGTTGCTTTAGGGTTTAGAAATGAGAACACTTTTTTTGAACGCTCAACATAAGGCAAAGAATCGTGGATTTACTAGAGTAAAAGTGATGCATCATTGCCTTAAGAAAGAAAAACAAACAAAAAAAAACAAAACAAAAAAAACCCTCATCAAAAAGGGGATTCTATTTTAGAACTGTTTGGGGAAAATATGGATAAGAATCTTATAAATATTTAGTTTTAAGAGGTGGAAGGCCTGCCTTAAGGTGACATTTTGAACAGAAGTTTTTTTTGATCAAATATTTTGAAGAAACTCTTCTATATACAGATTTAAAATCTTAACTTCACTCTACTGTGTTTTCCAGTCTTGATTTATGTTATTTCTGAACTGTCCAGATACCAGATGATAAATATTTTTCATTGCTGTGTGCAAGTATAGTCCAGAAGGGTTTGTTTTGTCTGGTGCAGTAATTTAGGGTGAGAGCAAAACATGCAATAATTTGTAGGTTTGCTCTGATTTTTGCTTTGCCACTATACTGTGCTTTGAACAAGTTTCTGAAGCTCAGACTGTTGTGTGTGGCAGATTGCTTCTAAACCAGCAAGTTGAATAAAATCATCCCAGGCCTCCCTGAGCCAAAATGATCCCTGGCCACAGGGGGAAACCCTGCTCAGTAGGCTGGATAATGTCATCTTGCACTGTTCATTGGAGTAATTAAGGAAGGAAGTTAGATACCTTTCTAGACCCAACAGCTTTCTCACGGGCATTAAAAGCTGCTTACTAGTGACTGTTCTCTCTTTAGAAAACACTGCTCAGTATTTGTAACTTTATCACAGAATTCTCTGTATCTCTAAGGGCTGGATTCTCAGCTCAGCTTACCTGCGGTGTTGAATGAACCATACAGCCAGTCTGGGAAGACTCTTATGTTTGGGGTTAAATAGCACGGTTGCTCCATTCACTGCTTCTGTGAGAGATCAATTAAAGAAGTGTCAGTTTTACTTTAATGTACACCTGACTCCAGCCCTTAGTATGCATGCATTTGGATATTCTTGGGCAGATACAGGCTGTACATAGCCTAGTATATAAATGATATGAAGTAAAATGAATTTTTATTGTGTTGTCAAATTTCTCTTCCTTGCTAATTAGCATAGCCACAGGCAAACTCTGATAGGACTTTAAGGAAATCCAGAGAAAGCCTCAGAAACTGTAATCGTTAGAGAGAGTCTGTCATTCCAGCTAATGAAGGTTTTATTTCCCTCCTCTCCTCTTCTTATCCTATTAACTGAACTGTGCTTGTGAATAATGTTTTTTAAAACTGGACTTGTACTCAAGTATAACTTGCCAAAAGTAATCCCAGTTAGCATACATAAAATGCTGCCTATTTGGAAGATCACATCTCTAGGTATGTATTCTTTGAAAGTGTAGCAATTACATATTCAACAATCAGTTACTCTTATCTGGCTGTAATGCGCTGACATTGATGCTGTCTCTTTTCATTTCCTGCCTACTTCACAACGTGCTGTTTTAAGGGAGGATAGAAGACCAATTGACGTGAAAGTGTTTGGGAGTCTTTGATGCCCAACTGGCACACAGAAATGACCATAAATCTGTCATTGAAACAGAAAATTTTGTATGTTTTTTTTTCCCCTAAAAGCTACGCAACATTTAGGTGAGTTAGATTTGATGCACTTTTTTTCTTTATGAAACTGTTTTTCATCAACATTAGTGTTATTCAACATACTTTTCTGAAAATGAAGCAATAATGTTTGTAGGACTCTGACGCTAGGTGATTTGAAAACTAGATGCATCTAGCACATGGACCATTAAAAAGGAGTAGAGATGCTGCTGCACTGTAGTTGGAAGTGTATTGTCTTGTACGATGACAGCTGGCAGAAGAGAGATGAGATGAAAGGTAACCAAGCGCACGAAGACTGCTGCTGAACAGTGCAAAGGGGAAAAAAACCCCAACATGTTTCTTTGCACGTGCACCAAAACATGGGCACAAAATATGTTCTCAGCTCCGTCCTTCATCTTTCGCATCAGATGACTTTTTCATGTTAAATCATCCTGTATCCTCAGGACTGTCTTTGAGATCCAGATGCTTAAAGTATTTGATGACTTACAGGCTCAGGAGAATCTGAGCTCTGTCTTCATCTGCTTTCCCTCCAACTTGCACAAGGGCGAAACCAGCTATTATCTCCTGTTGCCTCTCTGGCAGAGGTTTTGTAATGCTTGCTGTCACGTGGGAATCTGTGTAAACTGGAAGCTTTTCATTGAGGAGGAATCACAATATTTGCTGTTCTCTTCTTGCCAACAGACAGTAACTAATGCTACTGGAGACTGTGCTTTTTTCTTCTCTGTCCCCAAGGAGGACAACACGCAAATGCATTTCGATTTATCTTTGACTGTTATATGACAGATTCAAGTAAATGTTCAGACTACTTGACTACTTCCAGATGCAATGGCTGTCTTCTATTAAAATATATAATCTGCAAATGATCGGTCTGGTATGGAATTGAGTGAGCTTCCTTGTTGGGCTACTAGTTAGACAAAAAATCAATATATGCAGAAAGGAAAGAAAAAAATGTGTTTGAGTTTCTTTCCTGTTGTTCTTGCTCTGATCTGCACTTCTACTCTTCCCTGTGATTCAACTCAACTCTCATGAGGTGGCTGTACAGACTATGACATAGTTCTGTAGGCAGATTTCGGTAGCCAACTACATGAAAAGGCAGTGCAGACAGTGTATGACATTCATTTCTGTGAGTTAAAAAACAGCAGCTTTCCAGTTGTGGTGAGTTGAAAGGCTGGAGGCCACGGGCCCACCAAAGCCTCTCTATCACTGCCCTCCTTAGCTGGACAGGGGAGAGAAGATATAATGAAAGGCTCATGGGTGGAGATAAAGGCAGAGAGAGATCACTCACCACTTACTGTCACAGGCAAAACAGAGTCAAGTTACAATGAATACATCTTATTTATTACTAAGCAAATCAGAGTAAGATAATAAGAAATAAAACCAAATCTTAAATTACCTCCTCCACTCCTCCTTTCCTGGCTCAACCTTAATCCTGGATTCTCTACCTACTCCCTCTCAGTAGCACAGGGGGATGGGGAACAGGGGTTACATTCAGCTCATCACTCTCCTCTGTCACTCCCTCCTCAGGGAGAGGACTCCTAACATTCTTCCCCTGTTCCAGCATGGGGTCCCTCTCATGGAATACAGTCCTCCATGAACTTATCCAATATGAGTCCCTTCCATGGGTTACAGTTCTTCACAAACTGCTCCAGCATGGGTCCCTTCCACAGGGTTCAAACCTTTGGGAACAGACTGCTCCAGTGTGGACCCCAGGAGGTCACAAGTCCAGCCAGAAAACCTGCTCTAGTGTGGAAACCATGCTGCCATGAGCATGCTCCAGTGTGGGCTTCCCACAGAGGCAGAGCCTCCTTCATGTGTCTTCACCTGCTATGATGTGGGGTCCTCCATGGGCTGCAGGAGGAATCTCTGCTTCCCATCATACTCCATGGGCTGCAGCAGCCAGCCTGTTTCACCATGGTCTTCACTATGGGTGAATCTGTGAATGGTCTTCACAGGGGAATCTTTTTATTACCACCTGAAGTGCCTCTTTCCCTTCCTTCTTCACTGACCTTGGTGTCTGCAGAGTTTCTCACATCTCATTCCTCTCTCTGGCTTCAAAGAAACTGCTGCTTCTTTTCTTTTTTCCTTCTTAACTGTGTTATCCCAGAGGCATTACCAGCTTTGCTGATGGACTTGGCCTCGGCTAGCAGTGGGTGCATCTTGGAGCCAGCTGGTATTGGCTCTGTTGAACTTAGGGAGAGCTTGTAGCACCTTCTTGCAGGAGCCACCCCTGTAGCTCACTCCTGCTAGCAAAACCTTGTCACACAAATCCAAAACACCAGAACATCTTCAGCTAATGGAAATTGGCGTTAAAATGTTCCAACTTGCTGTATCTGAAAATCTGGGAAGAAACATGAGCACTATTTCATCCCAGATACGCTGCTTACGTATTCCATGCTGAGGAGCGTAATGACCTTTCTTTCCGTGGGATCACTGCATGGAGTTCCTGATCCTGTCAAAAGCAGTGCTTAGCTCTTTTAAGGTCTGTAGCTGTGTTTGATGTTGAAAACAATCTTATTCAGCATGATTTACTTTCTAGTCATGTCCTTATTGGAAGCAAAGAAGATCCCAAGTGTCTCATTCTTTCCCCCTAGAACATATTTTTGTGCAAAAACAAGATCCGTATAATGCTGCAGCTCACACTGCTCTCTTCTATCACCATCAGATCAGGTTTGTAATATTGTAATATCTGACCTTGTGATATTGTATTATCAAATTATACTAGTTCATAGGCTACCTAAGGGATCTAAATTGTTTGTTTCTATACAAGGCAAAAAAGGATGCTTGATTTCTGTGGTAATCTGATCAGATCCATGAGTAAACCTACAGCACAGCCAAAAATTGCTTCTCTTTTGCTTAGAGACAGGGGAAGTTTTGCTTACCTTCTTAACAGCCTTACTAAATACTTGCCAGCATAATTGGAGCAATTGACAAGCTTGGTGGTTTGTGCTCTGTCCTGGCACCTCATGATAAGCACCCTACAGAAGGTGGCTGTGTATAGCCACATATATAGTACTATATATATACTATATATATATAGTACTGGCTTGGTGCTCAATTAGAATGGTTGGCCAAAAGGGAGAATAATCATCTTAATTGTTATTGCTATTATTCTCTTCCATTGTTATCCTATTAAACTGTCTTCATCTCAACCCATGATTTTTTTCCTTCGAAGTTCCCTCCCCATCCCTTGAAGGGGAGGAAGGGGTGAGCAAGTCACTATGTAGTGCCTAGTTACCGGCTGGGGTTAAACCACAGCAAGGAGGTTTTAACATGTGAAATGCTTTATGTTTCTCCCACTGCCAGGAGTTACTCCTTGTACTAGCTGCTGATATTGATCCAAGTCTGAGCAGCCATGGGCCTTGCACTATGCTCCACAGGCAAATCTGCCTGAGGGCTGAGAAAGTTTTTCAGCACAGGGGATAGTTTTTGATAGTTTTTATGTGGACCTGCTTCAGAAGCAGATTCACCACCCCACAAACACACACATATACCCACTGCCTCACTCCATGAACACTGGATGGAAGAATCAGCTGAGTCTGCCTGGAGGGAGTTGAAGCACTTGGGGAAGGGACCTTTCAGCTATATTGAGTTATCTCTCTGTACAACCACATACCCAGTCAGGGCTGCAGGGCTTGCTTGCTTCACTGTTTAAAATCTCTCTTCTCATTAGCACTTTGATTTTTTTTTTCTTCTTGAAGGAAAAAACAACCCTACTCCCAAGGAATAGATATGATCAACCCACATTCATACAAGGTGTTTATCTCCTGTCTCCTATGTTGCTTTGACAGTGAGGTAATTAGGACAGGTTGTGATTGAGTAGACAGCTGTTCACTGGGACTTTGAATGGAGTCATCAGCACCCCTGTTCCCTCATCCAGACCTCAAATGTTGAATTTATTTTTTTTTTTAGTAAATTTACTTGGCATGGAAAAGTGTAGTCCAGCACATTAATACTGAAAGCATGCGTGCGTTGGGTGAAATTCTGTAGTGCTGCTGGGAATTGTCCCTCTGTCTGTTGATGTTTGTTTTTTAAGTAAGATCACATAAATTAATTTCTGCTGGTGTCCCTTGAACTAGATTAGGGTTTGCATCCAAGCTGCATCTCAGTAAACTTGATGCTGTGTGTTACAGTTCAGATACCATTCCATGTGCTACCCTGTTGTCTTGCATATTCATAGGCTTTAATACCTTTTTGGGGGAGGCAGGGGTTCTTAGGGAATTAGTGGTATCAGAGCTGTCCCAGGACTTGAAATGCTTGCTGATCTGAGGTATTTCTGCAGTTGTCACCAGTGCTAGTAAATAATTCAAATTAAAGTACTTTCCTCTATATGTACCAGTATTAAGGGAACTTTGCTTAATTTCTTTCAATAGTTTCATCCTGTGCTGTTCTCACCCTGCATTATTCCTGTGCAACTTTGCAAATTGCTACTAGTTCTTGTAGCACTGATATAAATCATATGGCATTTTCTCTGGAGGACTTCAGCCTTAAGCTCCGCAGTTTGTTTTCAAATGAAAAACATGTTCAATTAAGGTGATTTCTTTGCTGCACAAAAATGTAAGTTAGCCATTTATAGATAGGAAAAATTGAGATTATAAAAAAACCCAGCATGCATATTTCTTGGGTTTTCTGCCTTAACCCTCCACCTATCTCTTCTCTAGACATTTCCAGCTGAGATACAGTCCGCTGGAAGACTGAGGACAATGTTACCATTGGTGTAGACTGCAAGAGGATCTGCTTTTGTAAATTACTATAGCATGACACCATACGTGGTTGCTTGTCTTACTCTGTTCACAGCATGGAGAAAAGGCTAGGACGCATCTCACTGACACTGGCTTGAAGTTAGGTAGGTTCCTAAATAAACTAACTTGCTTTTAAGACTGCTTTATAGATAGTAGCCAAAGGAGAAGCAGAGCAGGAAAAGATCACTAATGTTGTTGATCAGGGTGGAGGGGGGACAACGCTAAATAAAATTGCTCAGAAACTGTTTTTTTCTGCCTTTTTCACGAGCGGAGTTGGAATGGTGTTCAGCAAGTGAAAGTTCAAAGTGCCCTGGGGTTTTGTATAGGTGTTATCCTGTGTCTGTCGATACTTCAAGTTTGTGCAGGGACTGCTGGTGGCTTAGATCATTGCCCAGCTTTGGGCAACTCAGTCCCCTGTGCTGTCCTTGCTGTATGTCCCTTGGCTAACTTCTGGCTCTCACTCCTGTAAAAGTGATCAGGCTATTGTTATTTGCTTCCAGACAGCCTCCACAACAAAGCTTGTTTGGCTGAAAAAGGTGGAACCTATCTTTCTGTGAAGAGCCCAGGAAGTAAATTCTCCTCCTGTCACAGAGCATACTATCTGTCCTATGAGATGCTGTGGGACCAGGAGACCTATCTGACGTGTTCTCTGACAGTTTTCTTTTCTGCATTGAGGGACTTTTCAGCCAATACTATGAAGGTTACCAGAAGGGAGTCCCACATAGCTTCTGGCAGACCTCTGGACTTTCAACAGCTCCTTTCTTGGCTCTATGTGTACAAGCCTTTTGCTTCTCACCCAGTAGCTGAGCTTAGTTCTCTGTTACCCTTGCCTCTGTTCTGTTTGTGCCAGAGTGAATGACTGTTCTGGGGCAAGCAATCGAGAGTCTGATGAGGGTACTTTCCCGAGAAACTGTCGCAGGTGTAATCTCAAGGCCTCATAAGGGAAGACCTCATAGACCAGGCCTTTTTTTCCCCTTTTCCCACGAAGAAGCAGCATCTCTTGGTGTTTAGTGCTCATGAATTTCCAGATCTCAGTGTTTAAGAAAATACTTGATCATTGTTTTCTCTTTCATATGAAAAATTAGTACTGCTTTCAGGCTTTCTTTACTATATGCTGAGGGGTTTGTTTAGGGGTTTTTTCCTGATTTCACTATTATCTTCTGATGTTTATGATCTAAATAACACACCTAAGGGAAATTCACAGGGTGATAGAAATTGTCACCAACTCCGATGGGGAGAGAGACAAGTATACTCAGGGTGAACGTCAAATCCATCCAAGCAGGGGTCTCTTGTTAGAAATTTTTTAAAATAATTTGAAATAATAATTATAAAAAATAATACATGAAACAGTGACTTGAGTTAATCATATATGATATTTATTTAGAAACTAGAGTAGGTTTTTTGTTTTGTTATTCAAATTAATTTAAATTAGTTTCTCATGACTCTTATTTTTTATTGTTGTGCAACAGATATGCCCTGTTTAATACTATCACAACATGGGAGGGTAGAAACTTGGAATATACCCATGTATGTTGAATACTTTCTTGTCTTGTACTCCCCACTTTCTGCTGTGTGGAGTCCACAGCTAAGCTCTTTCTGAAGGGGTGATGAAGACCAACAGAAGTTACCTCCCGAGCTCATAGGGAGATTCATCCCTCCCTGCATGCCCCACTGCATACCCTTTGCACAACCGATTGCTCCACACCCTGGCTGAGGTGCCATGCTCTGTTTTCAGTGCTCGCCATGCTGCTTTTTATAGGCATGGGTGCTCTGGTAACAGCTAGGCCTCATCAGTGGGTTCAAAGAGAGCTACTGGATCATGGTGGATCTCCTCTACTCCCACGTTTCCCTGCCTCAGGAACCTCAAGAACATCAGGAAAACTTCCATGTACACTACGATCTGCTGAGTCAGGTGGCCCTGAAGCAGCTACCCTCGGCGAGTGACTTGGCCCTTAGAAATGTCAGTGAAGTTGAACTTCCTAAATGTCCTGTAAAGTGCCTGGACTCACTGGATGTGAATGTCCTGACATACAGCGGGCTTTGTGATCATGCTGCTGCAGTGTGTCCTGCCAGATGAGCACTACACTATTTTTGCCCGGGCTTTCCCAGCTGCTCTAGGTGAGGGTTCTGCAGCACTCTGTCATTGCCCAACAAAGCATTCCACAGACCTCAGCAGGTGCCTCAGTCCTACTGGTGTGATTCTGAATTTTCCTTGAGAAACTAGCATTGTGTTGCGAGCATCCATCTCTCCAAAGTTCCTGCATTCTTGTACAAGGAGACTGCCAATTTCAGTACATGCCATGCCCCCTTGCTACCAGCTCTCTTCCAAATAAAAGCTCATCAGCTGTTCTGTAGCAGGTGTTGGAGCCTTCACTGTCATCCATTGCAAAGGGGAAGTCAAGCCTGAACACGAGTCCAGTCTCTGAGACCAGCCAAGGCAAGCCAAAGACTGCATGAGAAGGCCAGCACAGAGAACAGTAGTTGGCAGCACTGGGGGCCTGCAGTAGCCAGTGCGAACAGCTTTGGAAGAACTTGGTTTATGGTCCAAATGAGGCATAAACATCCCTGCACGTAAATGCTTCTGGGATGTTTAATGCCGTTATTCTACATGATCCTTCTAAGAAAAAAGGACTGGTCTAGGAGGGCTGCCAGAAAATTAACATTTCTGTTTCCTTTATGCAATAGTAACTGAGGGAATACCTGGAGGGCCTATAAGGCAATGGAGCCATTTGATGTCAAGTCCCGTAGTTACTAGTTTGTCCTACAGATTATCACACACTCTGGTTCCAAGGCTGCCCTAATTTACAGGGGGATATTAAAATCTGATCCATTTGTGCACCACAGATGGCCTAATGTCCTGCCAGTTATTTTGTCATCAAATTTTGTTTTATTCTAAGGGATGGTACTACACAGTACGCTGGGCCCATAAACACTTGTGAAAAGCTGCTTAACTTTTTTCACACTGATTTTATTTCCATTGAGATTCTGCTTGGAAAGGTTGCTTATGTGAGCAAGTGTTTACGTGATGGCTTTCTAGACCTAACTGCAAACTGGAAGCTTATGCCAAACCTATGAAAAATGATAATTTTCCTTTTATTATATTATAAACCAAACTACACTAAACACATATTTCCTTTAAAATAAAAGATATTGTTCTTTATTGTATTTTCCTAGGAAAACAAAATTCATTAGTTTTATTGCACAATTTTTACTCATAAAAATTTAATAATATTTGTTAACGAAGCAAGGGAAACTAAATTTTTAAATAATTCAGTACTAACTTACTCCTTTTAATATATGAAGATGCTACATTGCTTTCTGGAACATGTTGAGTTGAATTGCAAAAGGTCTTTCAAGATTTTAGTGTGTTCTTTTGAATTCATTTAACTACCAGGTTTTATCCTTCATTTGAGGCTCACTTTGTGTCTGGAAAGTTCTTCAGAGGAGAAAAAAAATGGATAACTTCAATCACAGAATCATTAAGTTTGGGAAAGATGTCCAAGATCATCTAGTCCAACCGTCTAATGTTCTGTTCTTGTCATTGCCTGGACTCCAAATGTGATTGTGGCTCCCTCTATATTGGCTAAGTGGGCAAGATGTGTCATATCCCTTTTTCTTATATTAATTAATAAGGTGTTTGGGTTTTTTTGTGATCCACATGCTCAAATAATACTTTACAGTGGAGTTTTCAGAGGAGGAAGATACCAGCACATCTTGAATACAAGGAAATCACCTTATATCACTTCCTTTTCAGCAGCATGTAGAAAGAAAATACAGTTTTGGAAAAAACCAACATTCTGGTCCAGTCAAACTATTTGAAACCTATGTGGGCTTCCTTGAGCTTTAGAGTTAGTTCTTCAAGAAGGTCTTTATAAGCAGTCACAACACGGTCTAGTGCAAGAAATAAGTTCATGTTCTCATGTGCTAAGGGCAATTGGTAGAACTTGGTTGTTATGGTGGTCGGTGGATCTTTGTCACCAGGTCATTTACACTTCTCAGGATGTTGTTCTAGAAGATTTACTAGTCTTACAGAGCATTTTTTGAAAGACTGTTGCATGGACTTTACTGAGGAGAGACACTGTGATTTTGAGGGTGGCAACTGGCTAACATGACACCATGAAAGTGACAGCTCAGGTGGTCTGATCTGCCTGTTAAGAGTATTTCTGGCAGACCAATAACTATTATTGACATTTGTGGAAAGTGTAGCAAGAGCATACAATTCTGTTGAGTTCTGAACAAAGATGAACTTGGAGAGCACCTTATGAAAGAGGGATTGTGTGGATGGTGGGGGTGGAGGACTGAATGAGGGAAAACAAGTATCTCACCAATTTGATCTGGCAAAACAAAGACTGGGGAAACACCACCTAACTTTGTAAACGTCTCAGATGAAGCAGCACCAGAAAAGCCATTGAAGTCAAATGGAGGGTTACCATGAATTTATGAAGTGCAGAAATTAGGGGGAAGCTGTCTCAATGACAGGTTTCAGGAATGGCCACCCAGTACAAGTCCTTGGGGCAAAGAAAAAAGATAGCTTTAGCAGTTAGCCTTTTAGATCATTGAAGAAAATCATTTGAGATAGAGCTGTCAGTAGAAGGGCACTGCACTTCAAAAGAAGGTCTCTTTCTGGTTCATGTTCTCTGTAGTAATCACAGTCATGACTTCTTTTGGCTTCACAACTGTCATGTCCAGGGCATGTACAAGGCATCATTGCTCATTTGCATTAAAATCTCACCATGAATCCAGATTGAAGCCTAAGAGAAAGTAACTACATTTCTACCACAGCTTTGCTGCTGTTATCAGCTTTCTCACTGTTTTGCTCCTTTGTTTCACACAATGTCCAGAAGTGATTCTGCAGCTGTCACATTACTGATTGACTGGCACTGTGATGACAGTCTCGTAATTACTGCCTTCTGTAGGTAATAATAGTTTTTGAAATGGCATCATAGCTTAATGATTCAGCAACACTCACTAGGATTTTTTAAATACCTGGGGTTACAGATGTGTAACAGGTGCTTCTATTCCAGCTCATTTCACTTTGAAGCAATAACACCGTCTCTACACTAAAAATATTGGGTTTTTAAACTAATTTGCTCAGTTGAACCAATGTTTTCACTCAGAAAACGTCACATATACATTTGTTTGAAAAAGAGCTTGAATGTTCATGAGGTCAAGAAGGTTAATAACATTGGGACTTCTGGAGAATAAGGAAGAGCACAGTTCATTTTCTGTCCTAGTTGTCAAGTAATGTACATATAGCTTGGAATTGTGCAATGATTTTAAAGGAAATAATTGTCCACATGATAACTTTTTAGACAATCATGTAATTAGCCCATGCCCAAATTTACACTGTTCTTCTGTGGAGTTGGTTAAGGTGACAATTGCTATTTTCTTATAATTAAAAGGATTCTGTTAAATTAAACAAAGAGCTTCTTTGTGTTTATGTTCTCACTCTTTAAAGGAATTCCTTAAGGTATGTAAGAGAAATGGGAGTGTTCTCTCTAGTAAGCATCTTCAAATAAGGGATTGTGCACAAATACACTGTATGGGTTAAAAAAAGGCAATGCAAGATGTTTAGAAAAAAACCTACTTACTAATTAACTCCCTTTCATCAGTGGGAGTACGATCAGCTGGTAAACCTAACACTTCACATTATAATCCTTGTCTGTGTATGCTGTTAGTTGCATCATAATCAGTTGGACTGCTTGTTTACAGAATTTGAGTTATTCTAGAAGGATTTGCATAGACTGAGTGTATACTCTCTATGTAAAGTAAATAAGGTACAAAATTGAGGTATGTGTGTTTGTATATGATCAATAAGGATCATGATGTGTAAACTTATCACACTTGTTATTTTGCTATAAATTGGGCACTGCTCAAACAGAATTTTTTTTTAATTACATGGTAACAACATGAGGCTGTTATATTACCAGCTCAAGATGCAGTTGGATACCTCTGATTTTTTTTTTTTTAATTTTTCTTTTTATTTATCTATTTATACTTTTCACCAGTGTAGATTCCCATGATGTCCAGCTGCCCTTCCACGTCCTTAGAAGATCGAATCTACAGGAAGGGTAATACAGTTCAGTAAAAAATGCTTTATGTGACCAGAAGGCACATGTATGAAGGCACCAAACCACTGATAAAAAGTTTGTGTCCTCCTTTAATTTGATCAAGGCACTGGGGTAAGTTCGGCTGAGAATTTTCCATGTTTTGCAAACCAGTTTTCCCTTGAAATGCTGATATAATTTCTAACCTAATGACAATTTATCTCTACTTGGAAAATTATTTCTGAGGTAAGGAGGAGTTTGGGAGTTTTGGTGTGTTTTTACAGAATACTTTTGGCTATTCAAGAAAATAAATATTTTACCTTATTTAAATGTGGCATCCTGGTGATATGTTTCCTGGGAATTATAGTTCTTTTATGGTCTTCATCTTTTTTGTTTTGCTTTGGGTTTTGTTTGTTCATTTGTTTCAAGCTTCTTTCTTCATGAGAACACTTTTTCTGTGTCTGTCTTTAATGTAAACATCCCATCACTCTGACTGGGACTCTGCCTGCAAGGATCAACAGGGCAAAAGACACTCAAGCCATCCCAGTTCATCAAATATCATGTGGCAGCTTTCTGAAATGACTGTTTCAATTTTCAGGCTATTTGGTGTTCAAACTGTCACAAAAAAAAAAGAAATCTCTGTTCTGTACATGGAGAAGCAATAATTATTTTTTCTAAATGGTTTTAGTGGTATGAAAGCTGGACAAGTCATTTTGACTATGTCTGCTATAACTTTTAGAGAACCCTTTAGCTCTTATTGTGGAACTTTTTTTTTTTTTTCTTTTTTTTTTCCTCCCCACCTTTCAGAAGATGTCCGTAACAATTTGTGGCAGTCTGGACGGGCCAGACACGTCTCCAAGGGAAAGGGTTGGCAGACATTTTCCAAAGGCTTTTTTTTCTTTTCTTTATGAGAATGCAACCTTTAACACAGACTCATCATTAACTGCAGTCATTTAACGTGAAATGCCAGTAGCAGGGTGTTTTTCCCAGTTACCGTAGCAACATCATAGGGCATCAGATGGTGTCAATAAACAAAAAAATCCACGGAATGTTATTTAAGCTGCATCTATTAAGATAGTTCAGTTTATCAGGTGGTGGTGAGTTCAGCTGTTATTTTTGTTCCTTCACATGACAGTATGCCTGTGCATGTGTGGCCCTTGGTGTATATTGCCTGCCTACACCACCCGCTCCCCCCCACTGCCAAGGACTGCTGTGCTAAACTGAGTTTATAAAGATTCATTAGTCCCCATGCCTGTTGGCTGCCTGTGATCACTGTAGTTCCCCTGTCCGATGAAAAGGAATGTCATTGTAAGGGGAGGGGGCCTGCATCCGATGAGTCTTTCATTTTCCTCTCTGTCATTTAATTTCTTTCAACAAGATTAGGAAGTGCTCTCAGTGTGCTCCTCTGGTCCCTGTATCTCATCAGGAATCAAGGACCCTTTGCCCTTATCCTGACTATGCTTGTCAGGCAGATGTTGATTTCAGTGCAAGAATACAGACCTGCTTTTCCTGCTGGCATATGGACGAGCAAAGATGAAAACACCTGTACAGTTCTGTATAGGTTTGTGTCCCCACCCCCAATGACCTCCCATCTGGAGGAGGTGAGTGGAAAAGGGCTATACCTTATTTCTTAGAAGGGTATGAGGAAAAATACCTTCAGTATAAACTATCTGACAACATCAGCTCCTATACTGGAAGAACTGTTCAAACATTGACAGAAGTGACCTCACTTCTTTTATGAATATTGTCCTTGCCCGTTAACTGCATCTCACTATACTTAGGGTCCCATGGAAACAGAACTAATTAAAGAAAGCAATGCTCACAGAAGCCAGTGTAAATGTCATTTTTCAATCCAAACATCCAGTACCTGGATACAAAACCACATGCAGAATTTTGACTACTGAAACAGAATGATTTCATTTTAATTTTCTGATACACGTGATGCCTGGAAAGAAAATAAAAATCACTAAATAACTAAAAATTTTATGTGAGTTATTTACAAACACTAGATGTTATTTAGAAGAAAGTGTTTTCCTCCCACTGCCAGAAGGAAATACCAATGCTCAGAAAACCTAATTAGTGATGGGCCATAAGGCAAATTAGTTCTGTGTCCACCTACTCCCATATATAAAGTAATTCAATTGCAAAGTTGTGATGGTGAGATTGTTTCTACAGACTTTGCAACAGTAGTACAAAACTTTAGAATATCTGTGTGCAGTTACATGTTGTTTCCTACTTTTCTATCATTTTCCCACCTGATATTATCTGAATTCTAGATGTAAAATTTTCAGCTCACGTGAAATGTGTAGCTTCTGTATCCACTCTATGCATGCGCCTTTTGAATATATGGGAGAGTATGACCTCTAAGACAGGGTTTATTTTCCAGGATTTATCTTAAAGTCTCAGTTTAAGATTTTTAAGAAGTCACCTGAAGTACTAACTGAATGGGAAAAGTTTGTCCATTTTAAATAATGAAATACTGCAGGTTTGTATGTTAGAGGATAGTTTCATTGTGGCATCTATATGAAAAGGGAAGAGCTTAAACTGTGCTCTGTTCAGAAGTGTGGATAACTCTAATAAAGCAGGGCACAAACAAAAACTGGAAGGAAATTCTCACTCAGAAATTGGAAAGAAAGCCTAATCATTATTGTTATTACGATAGAAATTTAAAACAAATAATTTTCCAGATTATTCTCTGGATCCCCCGGGTATGCTTTTTGCTTGTAGATATATAAGCAAGTGTCAGCTACAATCAAATTACCATATTGATAAGATGGTGTCAAAATACTATGTTACTGTATAATTTGATCCAGAGAAACATTCTGAATTCAAGTGGTCACAAGTTGTGTTTCTGCAGAGAACTACAACATCATGATTTCAGAAAATCTCACTGGTGACAGACAGAAGAAATGCTGAATAAATTCATAGCCTGAAGTTAATCTGGATAAAATAACTAAAACAATTGTTCTTTCCACAGACAAACTAGAGCTAGTGTTTGCTGTGGAATTTACCTCAATCTTTGTACAGTTGGGAAGACACAGGCTGAGTAATTTGTCTAAAAATCAAAGTAGGCTGATGGTGTGGAGAAAATGTAAAGATTCAAACCCACATCTCAAACACTAAGTTACAGTGTAATGCATGCAGATTTTTCTTTTTTTCTATCAAGAAATATCACTTGTTTCTCTCCTTTGAGGACAGTCTGAGTTTGATTCTACATTTAAAACTAAGATTCAGCTTTCAGGTTACATTAGAAAAACACTGTTCCTCTTCAATTTACAGCACTTACTTTCTCAGAGCAGAATGAACTGTAATAGAATTTACAAGCAAGTCTAATTAGTTCAGGACTGCAGATTAATTTTAAGTTACTTCTTTAAAGAAATTTCACATCTGTATTGGTATTTTTTTTGGTCATGTATGTTCTTAGGGAGCAACAAAACCTCTTCAAACTTTTCACACCATTAGAATTAATTGAAAATGTGTGTGGTACCTATATTTGAGGAAATTAGTTTGCAATTAAGTGAAATTATTGATGATAATTTCTTGACTCTCTAATGATGGGTTTTAGAAAATATTTAATGTTTCAGTATTGCAGTTTTTTACCCTTAAATTACTCTTGGCCTTAAAACTAACTTAGCTTTGTCTGCTAATTGGCACTAAGGGAAGAATTTTGAGTGCATATTTAAATTTAATTTGGTCCTGGTCCTTCTCTCTCCTTCAGTCTCAGAAACAATTGATGACCTTCTTTTGATGCTTGAAGTAAAGCTAGACTCATCTGCTTAACACTCCCTCTTGCCCTTTCTTTTCCTAATCAGTCCTGGGATGCAAAGCCCTAAATTCTGCTAAAAGTTGCTATGAAAGAAACTGAGTTTATTTCAAGTACCTTAACAACAAAATATACTGATTCTTTCTAAGCATACATTAGGTGAATCACTTCTTTGGCAGAGTCCACAATTAGTGTGATGACAGTTCTCCCCTGTCCTGCCAGGCACCCTTGGATTAGCTGCTTAAAGAATACAGAACCCTAAACTGAGCTGCATTGATGCACTCAGAGGACTGTGACTTTGAACATGTGATGACATACCACTACACACATTAGGAGGCTGGGTCTACTAAGCCTTCTTGCATACAGTGCAAGCCAGGCCCTTTCAGCCTGCCATGCTGAAGGTGGTCTTTTATGGGTACCCATGGACAACCTGCCACAGACAGAACATGTCTGCTGCTATATGCTTCACAAATCATCATTTGGATAACATAAAAATTGGTTGGCATGATTGATGCACAGTGGTTTCGGAAAAAAAAACCAGCTGTGTGTGGACAATTATTTCCTGAATCGCATCAGAATTTTCCCTCCTTACCCAATAGACCAGTTTCAGTGAGGTGGCCTCCAGTGAGAGTTTGAAATAGGGACTCTATTTCACATACTTTAAATGCTCTAGTGTCATGGCTTACCTGCATGTTAAAGGCCAATATAAAACCACAGCACAGATCATTCTCACCACATACATGTTTTACAAGTCCCACATCACCCTGCAGCTATGCTATGCATTACAAAATGCCAAATATAGTCTCTGACTTTTAGCCACCTTGTGTTTGCTGCAGTAGAGTCCTTGTGGAGTCACTGTGCAAAGCATCTCCAAAGTTTATCATGGATCAGTGTGTCCATATGGCCTCCATACATGTTTGGAAAGGGACAGCTGTGAAAATTGAGATAATGAGTATCTTTAGCCCAAAATTCTATGCCAGTGAAAATAAAGCATTTGTGAGCTCCACAATGGAGCTGCACATACCTCTGAGAGGACACAACTGTACACCAGAAGGCTATAGGCTACAGGAAGATATGGCCCAAGTCAGTTGAATTAGCCTCCATGAAGAAATGAAAGAAAAAAAGCTTTTCTTTCAAATAAATTATAACAAAAGTAACAAGTGGAGTGGCTGTGCTGTGAGGATGGGACAAAGATCAAGGGTAGTTTAAATATGCCATGCAGGCTGAGCAATTATTTTGCCTCAGCTCTCTCTAATGACAGTGATGGAAGCTCATTATGGCAGGAAAAAGGGATTATGAAGGGCAGGGGAAATGAAATTGCTATATGCAGAATGCAGAGAAAGCTTAATAGTTTTAATGAATTTATGGGGCACTTGGATGTTCACCGTCTCACACCACGTACTAATACTTCCACTGCTAATACGTACAGCTCTCAAAGGTTGAAGGCTCCCCTGTGGAGGACCCTGAGGTATATTGTGACAACAGTAAAGTACGACCCAATTCTCAGTCTAATTTTGCTATTTCATAATTTTCCTTTGGAACTGGCTACTCCAGAGTGTGAATATAGGTAGGGGAAGCATGCATTCCTTTATTTTCTTATACATATTCCTGAAACATCTGCTTGTGGCAGACACTGTGAATGTAAAGGCAGTTTCCAGGGGAAGAATTATAATTTTCCCTTAGGCTGAGGTGTGCTCATACTCATGGCTTTCATTGGGACCATGTAAAGCAAAATAATCTATCATCTCCAGATGAAAGGTAGCAGATTCTGAATTTAGGGAGCTAATCTCTGGTGTGCAGACATGAGATACACAGATTAGTAACAGATTAGCGGAGAAACTCACTTGAGACTAAGTGTGGAGTGGAAGGCTGCATCAAGTGTATCATACGCTTTCCTATCTAGATTCCTGTCACACCTGTAAGTATATGAGGAAGACTGTAATTGATGGCTTAAAGAACATAAGTATAGTGTCAGCTTGCAACTTCCTTGTCCACATGCAGTGCTAAGAATATCCCTGGAGCTTCAAGGTGTCTCATACCAGCAACATAATTTGGTTTAAGAAATCATTGCTTAAACCAGAGCACTGAGGAAATAAACAAGTTGAAAAATCATTCCAAAATTAGGACTTCAGCTTTAGAAAAAAGTAAAAATGCTCTGAAAGGGATCCTTGTTGATGCACTCTTGTTCCCCAAAAATCTGAAGTTCTTTTCAGTGACTAAAAGCAGTTTCTAAGGAATCCATTGAAAAACTTATGTCAGACTGTTTCCCGACAACCATATGATTTCATGCTGTGTTCTTCATCCAACCTTTGAAATTATAACATCAGAAGAAAAGTATCACATTTAGTCTATGAAGGATCTTAGGCTGTTGCATGTCTTTTGTGTTTAGTACTTAGGATTTCTATTTTCAGGAAGGCTAGAAGTCTATATTTGAAATAAATAAATAAAATAAGCCTGCCAAAGAAAGAAAGCTGACTGGTTGTCTGAGAGACTTCTAGAGCATTCAGTAAACCTATACCTAGGCCTGTGATATATAGTGACACTGGTTAAGCTTTTCCACCTATGGTGGTTTTGGTATCTGATGTCCTCAGAACCTCTTCCATCTGACACGACATTTTTGCCACAAAAAGGCCCAGTTATGAAAGCCCACCATGGTGACTGGTGGGTGTAAGCCAGTTAAGAATTTAGGGCTAGACATCATGATCTAAATCTCCATCAGGAAGATAGTACAAAAAAATATTGGTTTAGAAGAATGAAGTAACAAGCAAAAAGGGGTTGCCTTTGAGGTTGTCAATACAGCTGAACTCACATTTGATTTGACCCAAAACCTCACAGTTTGGCACAAAGCTGAACCAGATTCATCTCTGGTTTTACACAGCTAAATCTTCTGAAGTCTTACAACAACTGGATGGTTATCCTTACTAGGGCAAAAGCAATTTGAAGAAAAACAAAACCTGGTATTAGAAAGAGACAGACATTTGTTTATCTTTTCTATATGTTATAACCAATAGAGGATGTTCTTAGTAAAACCCTGGGAGTTATCTTTCTAGTAGTGTGCAGGGGTTTTGATACGTAATGGGCTATTTCCTCATCTGGAATGAATCAGTCTGTACTACAGCATAGTAGTACTACATAGTAGTACTACAAGCATAGGCAGAAAAATGTCTTGTGATTCTTTATAGCAGGACATCAAACTTTCACTGTATGCTAGAGTATAAACATTTGACTGCACGAAAATGAGGGAGTATCTACTTCAAAACCAAATGTACTATATACCAAAAAAAACCCTCAGCTGGCATCAGTAATGGTTGATGTTCAATTTGGTGTCTTTAATTAATCTAGAGATGTATATAGCTGGCCTTAGGAGTGCTTTTTGCTTAGAAACACCAGTAATTGTTGCTTCGGATAAGAGGGGCAGAAGATTGCTTTAAAATTGCTCAGGAAACTTAACAGAAACAAACAACTCCTGCAGAAAAGAAGTGATGAAGACTTCCTTGTCCCAGTATTGCAGGCCTTAGCCTTACCAATAAAGCAATATCTCTTTTTCTTGGCGGAATCTGAAGATTTCTGGCAGATCAGGCTGTATGTCAAATTCAGTAGCAGGCTAAAAAAAAACCCTTCCATATGCAGTGAGGGAAAATTTTATGGAAACTATTAGAAGTTTAACTCAATGTCAGCGTTATGAAAAAGTCCTTCTGGTATGGTTCTAATATCAGGTGGCTTCACAGTGAAGCAAACTGGAATAAGCTTATGCAAAAGTATAAATCTAAGCCACTGGGCTGGTGGCAAAAGGAATAAAATTAGGTATGTGAAATAAATCATCTTCCTCTCTGACTTGTGAGAAGCAAGTTTAGATTTAACTGATGAACAATGCCAGTATGAATGTTAGTATTTTTTGAAGATGGTAAGTGTGTTTCAAGGCTCCCAGTGCAAGAGCTAATTAATGCATGTAGAAAATGTTCATCTTGTAAATGTTTCAATGAGACTAGCAAGGAACAGTAGTTTGTACGTCACCACAAGGCTTTCCTAAGAAGGAGCCTTGCCAGTTAAATTAATTACCACTAATTAAATGTAGTAGCAACTTTCATGCTGCTTAGGAATTTTATTGTCTTAGAGAGAAGGAAACTGAGATAAAGCAAATATTCTTACTTTGTTCTTACTGCTTCAACATGCAAAGATGGACATGTTTTCCCCTTTTCTATCCCCTTTCTCCCACTGTGTATTAAGGAAACTAGAGAAAGGCACATTGTCAGAAGGTGCTACGGATCTTAATTTGAAGGCATATCAGTCTTTTAGGGGATAAAGTATTGGGTTTGTTTGTGATTTATGTATATGAGCTGATCATATAGACTTTGGAAAGGAAAAAGGTACTTCTAGAGCATATTTAGATGCAACAGAAAGCAGACATTTGAGTTAGGTCAGATGAATGGAAGGCTGAAAGTGCACAGTGTTTTTCACTGACAACAAAGGTTCCAGGGGAGGGGAGAGGAGGGAGAGAAGAGGAAAGGAGATGCTGTGCTCAAGATGTGTAGCCCAGAGAGCTCAACCCATCCTGGTTTTATGACAAGAAGTTCTGAATATGTCAGAGAGTTAAGAGCCACAGAATGATGGTATTGTATGCTCATCTCCCTGGAACATCTTGGAGCTGCCGATCACCAGCATCAGTGTCCAGGCTTGTTTCAATGAATTTGAAATAAGCCTGGCTGAAGACTTTCTGCTGAGATGTTGGGGGGTTCTTCCCAAGGAAAAACAGGTCTTTCAAAAAGCTGGAGATTCACGTGTATGCTTCTGTGAAAAATGATCCCTTTCTCAGGAAAGGGGGAAAGAAATGTTGAAGGCACTTCTTGCTATCAAAACAGAAGTAATTATTCAGTTTGTAACTGTCTTTGGCCAGAAGGCTTTTATGGGTGTTTATCTTCTTACAAGCTGAGCAGTTTTATAGGGAATGAAATTCTAAATCCAAAGATTTAATAATTCTCTTGATGTTATCAAACTATGATTTCAGGTCAGCTTAATGGAAACTTGGTGTGATAGTTTTGTACTTGAAGATTAGTGTTGTTATATTGCTTGTGATTTTTTTTTTTTTTCCCCCAGACTTCACTGTTTATCCAGAAAAATAACATTGAGTCAATTTAAATTAAGTGGAAACAAACTTGCACAGGGATTAACATGGCAGAGGAAAGGGGAATTGGGGGGGAGATGGAGAGAAAAACATTATGTAACTGCATCTATATTGGTGTTTCTGATTGTGCTCTAAAGTCACACTTGTCAGTTCTACCAAAATAAATAAAAAAGAAAAGATCTGTGATCTCTGCAATCACAGAGTAAGAAAGCAAGATAAACACAAGATACAAGCAAGCCCCTTTGAGTACAATTTCTTTAAAGTAGACTGCCGATTTAGATTATTTGCAGGAATCTAGGCACTGAAGCTATCAGCACAAATATCTTAATTACTTTCCCACAGCTCTTACAAACTACTGCTTCTTATCTACTTTTTCTTGAGGATGTCTTGTTGAACCTTTCCTAACTAATTTATTTTCTACCAGTTTGGAATTCTTCTCACTTCTAGAAGTTACTCCATTTCCTATAATTGCTTTGCATTAGCACAGTGAGTTGTTTTTTTCTTGGTTCAGTTGTGAGTGGAGTGGGAGAAGCTTGTATATGTATGATCATTCATTAGTTTGAATAAAGGAGAAGGAATTTTCTACAGGTGATATGCTTGCAATTATTAGTTTCTCTGCTTGAAGTTCTGAACAAGTCACAGAAAGAATCAGCATGTTGATCACGCAACCTTACTTTTCCTGCTGAATAGAGGGCTGAACAGAGAAAGATTTGTTAGTTATAACAACCAACCACAGAAGAGAAATAACACTTAAGCAGAGAAGTATATTCATGAAATGTGACTGACATCTATTAGATCTTCTTAAGTGCTCCTTGCTTTTTGGACCTTGGCTGCTGTGTGCTGAGTTTGTGTGAAACATCTGGCTACTTTACTGAGAAAAATAAATAAGGAGATATTTCAAAGGAAACTTGGAAGCATCTTCAGTTTTCAAAAACCACTATGTTTATTTCTCTGCATAACTGGATTGGAATGCTAAAATTTGCATGTTCAGTAGGACTAGTTAAGAAAATGTTAACTGTTTATACCTTCTGTTTACACCTGTGGTAAACAAATGCTTTATACTTGAAAAAATGCAACAAATTAAATCCCTGGGTTTTCTTAAGCAAATTGGCACCTCTACTTTGGAAACAGGACAAGAAACAGTAAAGTTTATTATATGAAGGAAAATCAGAAAAATAAGATTTCTGGCAGTGATAGTGGCTTGATAGTGATCCAGACTTGCAATGTTTTTTATGTCCAAAATGCTTCACCCATCTTGCTTCAAAATAGAACTGTTGATGCTTTGAAACATATCATACTCATATCAGAAGGTTGTTTAAATGTTTCCAAACATTAACAGTACTAAGTTCACAAATTTTTGAGCCATTTTATAGTAAAGATAATTTCTTTTAGTCCCAAACTGTGACAGAGGACAGTTGTATTCACTCAAGAAATAGTTTTGACATACTTGAAATAAACAAACAAACCAAGTCCTTAAAACCCAAGAGCTTCCAGCGTTACATGTCAGCCTTTTCACATGTTCACACTAAAAGAAGGCTTGTGGTTCCTCTGTTGTGTTACTCTCTACTTGGTGCATCCAGCCCCACAAAACACTTTTCCTACTTTCAAGTCACTTAGATGAGTAGTACTGTAGACCAGAATTGCTTTGAGAATATTGTATCTTGTAATATTTGCTATGCCAGTGCTTTTCCAGAATCTGTTTGTGGCTTTCAAACCACTCAGCAGAGGGAAAGAAATAACCCCTTGCTACATGCAGGACTTTGTGGATTTGGGGAGCAGAATTAACTCCCTGGCTCTGAGGTACCATTCTACTGAAAAATACCCTTGCCCCACTGCACCATCATCACCGTTTTATTATCACTGCTATGGTGCTGATTAGACTTATTAAGCAACTCTTGTGTTCTTCACATCTGCGATGGGGAATTTAATCGATGCAGCAGTGCTGTGTTAAGCAGTTGAAGCCACATGGGACTGCCTGGCTTCTAGCTGTCTGTGGAGACAGGAGATCCTCAACAGCTTGTCCCCACTAGCTGATGATCTTATCCCTTATGTTCGTGTTTTGCCAAAGCATAAGTCTGTGGGCAAACACAATCTTTCAGCTTCAGCTGTGCCATGTCAGCAGGGTACTTCCTCAAGCTCCTCATGCCTGAAGAAAAGCTTGTGCAAGGTTTAGCTAAGGGCTAAAGTACAGGCATCCTCCTCCTCAGGCCAGAAATGCAGCAGTCATGACAAAAAAAGCACTAATCTATTGTGAGTATCACTGTATTTGCTCAATCTGTGTCTGTAAGCACAGGAGTAATACAGATCAGGTCCCCTCAGCTGAGGGAGAGCAGTGAGGCCCTGCTTCATGACCCAGGGAGATCCTGTCCTGATACCAAGGACTTTGTGCCAGGATTATATGTTATTCTAAAGTCACTGCTGGCTGCGTGGTGCAGACGTGATTTTTAAATGTAAAATAAGCACAGAAAACACTTTTAAAAGACCCAACAAAACACAAACAAAAACCCAAACACAAAAATTTCTTTGAGGTCACCTGGAGAATGTTACTGCTCAGATTTACGCTATTCAGAGTTTTCTATAACCATTCAAAAGCAATTTTTCCCAGCCATGAAACTTTTGGTTTAGATCAGCTGCTTGTTTCACTTCCATTACCAGATCATTGTGTCTTGAGAGGATTGCCTGTGAGTTATAGGGAGAACAGCTAAATGGGAAAGGTGAGCTCATGCATACAATAGAAAGCTCAAGGTCAATTCCCAGGTGAAAAACAGTTGATGACAATTTTCCATTAATAGGCTTTTTGGCCACAGTGGTCTTGTGTGCATTTTCTCCAACTATGCGGTCAAGTAAAAACTGTAATCCTGTGCACTCAGTTAGTGTGACTATCTCTTTGGCACATCACTTAGATAAGTAAGTAAATTTTGCAGTGGTGTAAAGTTCGTGTTCTGGCATTATACTGTCGCTTACGAGAGTATATGTCACGTGCTGCTTAAGCAATTGCTCTTCAGTTAGAGTTGAAGAGCTCAAGATAAATGATAGCTGTCCGTGTCTTATCATTTTCCTTTAAAATTTGTTTTTACAAAATGTAAGAAGGCTGAACAGTCTTTTCAAAGGCCTAGCTCAACTTCCATTGCCTCTAATCAGGTATTTTAACAAAGACTATAATTAAGAAAATAGAGGTGGTTTGCACACTGCAGCCTCTTACATTATCGCATCTCCTTTATGGATAATAAAGGCTTGACAGGGCCTATAGGCTATTCAAATCTGGCTATGTATTTAAATGTTGTGACTGATTGCATACCCTTTCCTGACAAGTCATGTGTTCTGCCTTCCAACAAAGCGTGAACCATACACAGGAAAACATCTCCTGATGCTGCTCTACTTTGCATCTTCCTTTACTGTTTCACTGTGGTAAAACATACACAGCAAAGCAGGTATCTGAAAGATAGTAAGGTGAAGTACAGAATATCTGTAGGATATTTTCAAAATCAGTTGCATTCCTTAAAATCAGGGTGAGTGATATTATTCTTTTTTTGCTACAAGATCCTATAGGCCTTAGGTGGAATTTTGTGTGTCTGGTTTTTTTTCACCTATATGTTCATTTGATCTATACATTCATTCACTCTTAGAGATATGTAATGATTTACAGCCTAGATCTCAGCTAGTGCAAAAGTGAACAAGGTCCAGGCACTATTCCAGTTATTCTGCTTTGTGCTGGTCAGAATATACCCTGTTGTTTCTGGGCAAAGGGAAGGAATTACATTTTGCACTGGGTGGTGAAATTGGCTTCCGTCCAAAGCTGAGAACTTGGCCTGATGATTTTTCATGTTACATGTTCTGGTTGGGGTTTTTTCTGATGGAAAAAATTAGTTATTTAGGCTTGCCTTAAAACTCTTGCTTGTAGTGCCATTCCAGTATCGACTTTATAACAAATTGATGTCAAAGGAATTGAAATGAGACTGAAATATCAATGTAACAGTGAACAATTTTTCATAATGCCTTCTCTCATCAAAAAAACAAGAGAATATTTTTTGCTTTACATTGTTTCCAAAGTGTGATACTCACAGCTTCTCTGTTTTAGGATTGAAATTTTCAAGAGAGAGGCAATTCCACTTTCTAGAATGCTGTAATATTTACTTAAGATTAGGAAGAATTCGACAACCTGAGCATCTATAGCCATGAAAGAAAGCAAGATCCTGTTTTTTCTTTTTCTTACCTTCCCCTCCCCCCTTTTTTTATCGCAGGTGGCCTGATTTCTCAGCAAACTCAGGATTTGTGATAGCCTGGCTCTCCTCCATCTAGTAATTTCCTTCATACCATATTTCTTTTTGTGTGGTACTGCTCCTTTAATGTATGATGAACATGTGCGCTTCAGTACTAATCTCGGAGTCCTTTAGAGATCTTTCCTGCTCTCTCTGCCAGCAATGAATGCATACAGTCAGTTCTTCAGTCTCTTTTGCTGAGGCAGAAAGACAGCTATTTACAAGATGATGCTCAGCTCACCCTGGCTCAGGAATGGAACAACAGGACTTCCACCAAGGATCTCTCTGAATCATCCAGCAGCATTGGGACAAGCTCTGGCAGTTCTGGTTGTGTGACCTCGTGTAACAACCACACTCTGGGGGCTTTGGCAAACTGGCAGTGTGGGCTTAAAATCCTGTGGTTCCCCTCCCGCCATGGCATGCTTTGTCCTCCTGCAGGAGAGTACTTATCTTCATGCCATCCTTCCCACCCCATTGTTCCCACTTGGCAGCAGAGAGGAAAGTCTGCATGAGGCACCCTAACGGATCTGTGGATCAGGGCAGGACCAGCACAGAGGTAAATTTGCCTGCCTCTGACTACACTGGTTCTTCCCACCTCTACCTGAAGTATCTGGTGTTGTCGGTTCTTAAAAAGAAGGAACAGAGGTAGACAAACGCAGCCTAGCACACCCTGTGTTCCCATCTAGCACTATTAATGAACAAAGCAGAATCTGCTGTTTATACACTTTTCACAATGTTTTATCATTTGGGGATGCATTTTTCATGAAGAGAAAAATATTGATAGCACCTGAAGCATTTAGACAGGCTCAAAACAGAAGAAACCTTTTTCCTTAGGTGTTCTGCTGGCTGAATCAAATAGAGTGATAGAGATAATAAATGTTAATTTATACATCAGGGTGTCCAAGCCAGGTTGCCTGCAGGTATTTGGAGAAAAACCCAACATTCTGTTAAATCCAAACTCACTTATGTAGAAGCAATCCATGTACCTAATCCTGCAGATAATGAATGAAAAGAAAAAGGAAGCACTTGATGATAGTTAAAGAAGACATGTTTTCCCTGTACATCCAGAGTGCTTCAGGGTGTTATGATGTGAATGCCATAAACCTTTAGAAAGAAAATTCACCCTTTCCTGACTTCCTGTGATGTTTTAGCACTGTTTCCACACCTCTGAATCAGACAGCTGCCATGCGGTGCCAGTACATGCTCGTATAAGTGCTCACAACAGCCAACCTCCTTTTGCAGAGACAGGGTGATGCCTCTTCTGAAGGACAGGCTCATGCCAGGCTCTTTTCAATTGCAGGGACAGTGTACCTTCACTAATCCTCCTGGTATTCCCGTGTCCCAAAATCCTCTGTTATACTAAACAGCAATTTATCCTGAGCCTGCCTTTCTCCCAAGGCAGGCAATCAAGGAGAGAGTCTGCAGCCCAGGTTACATCCTGAATGCAGTAAGAACTGGGTGAAGTTGTCATCACATCAAAATTCACTCTACAAACTGGATCTGTCCTTAGTTTCTTCTATATCCTGGAAGATCAGGTCAAAATCACTGCACTTCCAAAGTGATTTAAGTAATCCCAGGGTTAAATGAGTTTGGTTTGGGAACTACAGGATCCCTCTGTAGCCTCAATCTGATGTTAGGTTAGAGCACTTTCTTTGAGGATTGCTGTCCCAAATAGCACAGGCCAGATCAAGATGCCACGAATAAAAATGGATTTTTTTTTTTTTTTCAATCTCATCTGATTTTTCCTCTAGGTCCTGGCTCTACACCTTTACCTGTTGTAAAGAGTGGTATTCAACCTTCAGTTCTCCATGGATGTGACTAACTGGCAAGAAGTCATGGTCTCACTGCTACTCTCAGTCACTGTAAAAGAAGTTTTGATATCAATAGTAAGCACTGGCTTTAGGGGTCTTACTTTCTTGTATGAGGAGGGGGAAAGAAGATTGTGCATTTTGGAATGTAAGTGCTTCTGTCCTATTCTTTCACCAATTAGGGAAAGGTTCCAAGCATACAAACCATGCTGGATCTGATAAAGAAATATGCTAGATGGGATGGGCTGACTGGTGTGCATTGGAGTCAATTTGGCATCAAAGATAAATGACAGATGAATAATGGAAGATCATATCAAGAACTACCTGGGGAAGGTGATTGTTTTAATTTTTTTAAAATTTGGTTTTATTATATCAGGTTTATGTTTGTGTGCTGTTTTTCTTATTGTTTATAAGAACATGTGTGTCAATTAAAGATTAACCAATGTCAGTTGTTCTGTACAAAGAATAAAAGCTTTTTACTACATGAAGTGACTTCCAGCAGTTGGATACTGGAGGGGCAGAGATAAGAAGTGTTATATTTTGGAGATGGCATGAGATATAGGGAGAACAAGAACATAAGGTGTGGAGAAGTGGCTAGGAGAGCATGTGAACGGAGTCTCTGTACAGAGTACAGAGGCCCTGGCAGAAGGAGAGTGCTGTAAATAATAAGAGGCCTTAGCGATGGGAAAGTGTTGAAAGTAAGAAACAAAGGCAGGTGCTGTGGCCTTGAAGACAGCACTGGCTTGTGCTGAGTCAGAGGCTGGGGGTAGGGAGCACGCATCCCCCCCCGTGCCTTGTGCATGGACAAGTAATGAGGTAACTAGAAGTTTTCACCAATCTGTATAATTGTAAGCAAAGAATATAGCCAACTAGCCAATGCCAGGTGTGTAACCGTCCCTATATATTGCCTGTGCTAGTACAATAAAGAGAAGCTTAAGTCACTCACATTGAGTCAAGCTGTGCTTCCCCGCGCGATGGGCACCGAACTCTGAGGGATCCGCGGCAATAAGGGAGCAAAGTTTTTGCACTGAAGCTTTTTTCTTTTAAAAATGAAACACTCAGCAACATAGTACATGTATACCTAGCAATCTGGCCAACTTGTCTTAGAGACAAAAGAATATAAAAAAATCAAAAATGTTATGTCAACATTGTTTTAAATGCTACTTTTTTTAGTTGTAATAGAGTTTCATTCTGATGATTCAGAAAAAGACAATAGCCGAATCAGTTAAACCAGTGGCACTCATTCACATAAGAATGGAAACGCAAGAGTTGATTCCACTTCAGCATGACTCACTCTTCTTTGGGAATTTGTGAAGGCCTGGCAGCTGTATAAAGGAGACCAGGAAGGCTAGGCTGTGGAAAGAACTTGCAGCAGAGAGGGACAAACAGATTAAGAAAAACCCGCCAAGCTTCAAAAGCTTTTGGTTCAGCTTAGGCTCATCCGAAGGAAAGTTTTGACTCACTAGGTAGTAATGAGAAAATATAAGGAAAAGGGACGGTATGATCCTGGGAGAAACTGAATGCACATCCTTTCAGGAAGGACTGTCTTTCTCCTCCTCTACTCTTGCTAGCTAGGTGATAATTAAAATACACCTATATAAAGGGCATTTAACAATTACATTTTTGAAAGTATTACACAACTTCCCTGGGATCCAAAGCATTTTTTAACTCATCACTGCCTAGAGGAGTAAACATCTAGCTTTTATTTTGGATTTCCTCAAAACAGCTACCTTCTTAAAGTTATTCAGAACTCCCAACAGAGCAGAAACAAAGTTCAGGACAATCAAAAGTTCAGCATGTCATGAGAGGATGAATAGGAATTCTAGAGGGATGATTAAGGATACTGGTTGATTTGCACTGATGATAATGGCAGGGTATGGGTTAGCTGGCATGTTCTGCACTGTGGCAACAGCTTGTGGGGCCAGCTTAAACTCAAGGTTACATAACAGCTGTCATTCCACATGTCTGGCTGACTGGTTTCCTCAAGACTGAATTAAACAGTCCTGGGCCTGTGCTTCCATTTAGAAGCAGCGAGAAATTTATGCAGCAGCTTTGACTCCTGTCCTGCACCAGGGATAGCCTGTAGGCAGGCTCCCTGTTACGGGGGAGCACACTTCTTCCCAGCAGCAGCTCTTGCATCAGATGAAGAGCAGATACCCCATGCTCTGGGCTCTGTACTGAGGCAAGGTGAAATGCTAGCCTTTCCAAACTTGTCAGTCATGGTAAGTCTTCAGCATGTTTGTGCTTCTTGACCTGCCTGTGTATCCCAACAGCAGTATTTCCCAAATCAGTGTCTCAATCAGGATTTCAGGCATGTGAGTTGCAGGTGACAACCTAGAAATTGGTGAATTTATGTGTGCATGTTTCAGTAGTATCTTTTGGATGCTCATGTTTGATAGGCTGACAGACTGCTTTTTATTACTATGAGTTGCTTTTGCAGTGTTTTCTTTCAGCTGTTGTAAATTACCAAGAAGTTTTTCTCACCTGGCTGAGGAGAAATGGGAACTCTGTTTGAAACAATCTGTGAGAAACATGCAAATGGCCTGATGCAGACTTGGATGCAGATTTTCATTGCTCTAAAAGGCAGTTTCCTTTCAGTCTGGGGCTTTTCGCTGTCCTTGAAAAAGTCAGGAGCTGGTTGCAGAATGCGGATCTGTATTAAGGTTTTCAACATCCTGCTGTGTGGTGGCCTATACCTTGGATTTAATTTCAGGTCACTTTCTAGTGCTGGGTATTTAATTTCTCATCTGTCCTATGAGTCCTACTTTACTGTACAATTGTTGATGCCTCTGAAAGCTCCTGCCAACAGTTTGCCATCTGCTTTAAACTAAAACCATTTAGTTTCTCTTGATGTGAGACAAAACCATCTGATATGCAAATATGAACAGTAGGTGGCCAACTTATCTCTATTTAATGTAAATGAAAACTCACAAACAGTATGCAGGGGCTTCAGTGATATTCTTCATCCATAGACCCTTCCAGAGCATGTCATTTAAAGCTCAGTGCAGCCAGCAACTAGATGTGCAGCATTATGGCTTTTCTCCAGCTCGAGACTGTTCTTTCCTCGTCACCACTGTTCATTTAAAGTATGGGTGAAACTGTAAGAAAGCCTTGCTCTCTTGTTCAAAAGGATTTTCATATTTCCTAATTTATAAGTCTTTAAAGCGTTTATCCTTATGCTCTTAGACATTCCTTAAGTGCCCCAGGCATGAATGGAGAGGGAAATCACTGCTCACTATGTCTCTTAAAGAGGAACAGGGGTTCCTAGGTGAAATAAGCAGAAGGAAGGTTGAAAACAAGCAAATAGAAGCAGTTATTTGGTGTAGTACTTCTGGCCAAAGTTAATGAAGATAAGTACACAGTGAGGGTTTCTAAGACATAAAACCAGCATCTAACTCAGGAAACTGGAAGATGCGGAGCACGTGACACAAACACTGCTGTGTGGTTTTGACTTATTCTGATATTCCTCCATAGGAAGGGAGGCCTTTTTTGGCCACCGCCAGGATCCAGAATCAGAGCTAGGACAAGCTAGAGATGCAGGATGAAATGAAGGTTGAAGCACAGAATTAACACTGCTTGTGGATGGTCTGTGAACATCTCTGTTGGCTATGGCATGGAGCGAAGACGTTGATACTGCTGCTGTAGACATGACTGTGCTATACCTATACTATCACCTGGGGGAAGAAAGCTTTCCTTCTGATGAACTCACAGTGACTGCCATGTGACAGAGAAATCTCCAAGACTTCACTGACTGAAAGTGGCCTTTGCTTTCAAAAGGGCCTTTCATTACGTCAGGTTCTTTTCTCAAATTAAGGATCCAAAATGGAGGCAACAGTGAATTACTTTATATCAAAAATACACATTTAAAAGTTGAGGTGAATCAACATGAAGCAACAGAGAAATCAATAACGATGCGTCATAAAAGCTAAAATCTGTAGGAATGCCATTTTTTTGGTGGTGATGGATTTCAGATAAAATAGTGACTTACTGTTTGAAGCACTCCAACACCAGGGGAAAAGACCTTAGAGAGAGTCCCAAATTATCTAATTTTTCTGGGTCTCAGGATGGTCCCACTGCTACATCTGGGACAAGAGGCAGGAGTAAAGAAGAAAGTGAGGCAAACACTGAAGCAGCTGTGGAGGGAGGCAGGCAATTTGGGAGGCATTGGCAGGAGCTGGGATAGAAGATAAGAAAGCAAGAAGAGCAACTGACTAGAAATCTACAGAAAAACAGAAAGGTCTCCAGAAACCACACCAGTTAAAAAAAGACCTGGGAACGTAGCTGTATAAGGGGGGAGGCAGACCAGTCTGTAGTATGTTGCATTGTGATGAAAAAAAAAAAAAAAGGCCACATTCTGCAAGTTCTGGTCAGTTAGTAATCAGGTTAGATTGATAGCTTTACAAGTCAACAACTCTTGTTTCTGTCGTACTTTTTAAAGTGGTCTAGTGACTTAAGTGAATGTTTTTCAAAAGCTGTCACTGGAGGGGTTAGGAGCACACATGTCAGTTCCTCTCCAAGGCTCTCATGCTCCCAAATTATTTCCTCTTGAAATCTTTCTAGTAACCATTATTTATGATACAGCCCAATTGTAACATTTGAATCTTAATTTTTCCCTTTCATTTGTGAAATATTAGTGATCATTTTAGATAGTTGAAAAACAAAGGACAATGGTACAAATTGTATCTCTTCCAAGTTGCATTTTTAATATTGGTTCCTAGCCAACTTTTTCATCATTCCTGATTTGTGAAATGCAACTTCACCAGTCATAGAGAGAATGAGGTAAATCAAAGCCACGCTCGATCAGTGTTGGAATACGTTATCAATTCCAAAACAAACGTTTCTGGCAGCTTCCAAAACAAAAAATAGGAAGAAAGAATTTGTATAAAGGAAGACTCATCTGCACTTGCATTCAAGATCATCATTAACAATAATTAACAGCACAAAATAAGGGATTCTCAGGGGAGTATGCATCTTCCAAACATAAGGTAATGGTAGCGTATGTTGTGAATGATTACATGAATTGATGCCTTGATCACAGCACTTCAGAGAAGGTGCTAACAAATCAGTGCATTATGCTAACACTTTGAAAAAGCTGCTTTATCCACACGTGCACACATGTTCCTAGAGAAGAACTTTTGGAACTGAGCCCTAATCCTCTTCCTTAATTTTCTCCTTAGCATGCTTGAAGACACATTGCTGCCACTAGCAGCTATGCAGGTAGAGATTCTGCATGAATGTAATAGTAGAATGAAATTTCTCAATTCAACCCGAAACACACTGGGGGAAAATCAGGGCCTGGAACTTCCCTTGTTTTATTGGAGCTGCTGCTCAGGAAAACTGAGAGTCAAAGGGAGCTGGCCTACAAGTAAGGCTGTATCTACTACTAGTTTTTAGTTCCAGAAAAGAACACAGACTCTAAAAGAAGAGACAAGCAGTTGTTAACGGAGGATGGATGACAGAGCTCAGAATTGAAAATATTTTAACTTAAAACTTTGAGTACCATCCAACTCTGTTTAAAACGAAGGGAAACTTGATTTTAGTGGGTTTGGAGCTCCAAAGTTCTTGTAGCTTTCCAAGACATAATGTTTTAGTAAGCCTGGTGGTTATACCTTAATTTGCTGAATTTCCCTTTGGGAAGAGGACATAGATTTCCTTACTTCTAAGCAGAAAAGGCCAGGCTTTCACATGTCTGCAAATTCAGTGTCCTTCAGTCTGCTTAGCCCAGTTCATTCCAGGTGAAAGTTATATCCTAGTGACTGATCAACAACAAAATTTGAAGCCAGTTTTGAAGCCAGACTGTTTGTACCCAGGGGCTGGAGGGGAAGGAAGGAGAACTAGTTTTCTATTCTTGATGTCAGTTAGCAAGCGAGTCAACTGCTTTGATATTACAATGTCCATAGGCTCCTTGATGCTCAGAACTGTAGATCAACCAAAGGTGCTGAGCAATAAATACGTAAAATTTTAAAAATGGTCCAAAAGTTGTATTGATAGAGGCCGCATTTGATATCCATATAAAAGTATGACAGAAACATAATCTTGTTCTCCTTTATTTTTTGTATGTTGATAGTCTGATTTATCTTTCCTACCTCAAAGTTTCTTGCGTTTGAGAATTCAGTTGGTCACATTGTTACCAAACTCATGTGTCTGGTTGAAGTAGTCATGATCTGAAGTATTGAGATAGAGTACCGAGTGTGAAAATCTACACATTTAAATGGACAAGCCAGGTAACAGATTGCAGCAGAACAGCTTAAAGTCAAGCTCAGAGCCTGCATGAGAATGGACTCCTCCAGAGCCCTAACCCCCATTACTACACAGTCCTGGGAGGCAGCTCAGACTGCTGAGGTCAAGCATACAATCAAGTTAAACAGCCGATCTAAATACGGAATTTGTGTTACTGGAAGGGAAGCCATGTCTGTATTCCCAAACACCCTTATCTCCTTTTTGGTTCATATTGCAGATACACGCTTAGTCCAGCAATAATTACTTCTCTGAACACTTGATAAATAAGAAAGCCTGAAGCACTAAAAGGACCCCAGCATCACCCAACAGAGGTACACCCTGAGCTTCAACTGACTTAAGATTGAATACAAGGGCAAAACAACGTAAGTTTGCCTTACAAACCAACAACCTCTTTTCAGTGTAGCTGTAGCAACCATCATTTGAACAGGAGCCCAACAAGTTTGCCTTACTCTTATATAGTTTCCCTCAAACACACACTTGCTCTATGGTGTACATATGCTGACACCTAAAGTTTAGCATCATTTAACTTCAGTGGTACCAGTTGCTAAGGAAGCGGGAGGACAGCCTTCTGCATGGAGAAGCCCATGATGGTAAGTGTCATCTTTGCAGCCCTGTGTATATTCAGAGGCATCTGCAGTTTTGCTTTATTTCACACTTTTTTGTGGTGTCTTCTCTTCTGATCATTGTCCTGTTGATAAGCCAGCACCATTTTGGTGGTTTGACTGGGCACCACACATCACTCACTCATTCCCAGAGGAACCAATAACAGCCTGTGGCAAATTTCACTCCCACACCATGATAACACAGAGTACCTTACTAACCTGATGATAACACAGAGCAAGGAACAACCCAACATCCTGGCTGCACTCATCAACTGCTCTGGAGGCACCAAGGACTCCCCCTCCCTGACCAGCCCCTTTTATGGGGTAGTGATGCCAGGTGATGTGGAAACAGCCCAACCTAAGTCAGCTCACCTGGACTGGCTGCTTGGAGAGGTTAACTCTGGCCTGGACAGAACCAGGACAACTAATAACAATATTCATTTACTTCATTGCCACTACATATCTGCAACACTTCAATAAAGACCAAGTTTCCCCTTTCATCTTGTCTATTTTAGGCAGCAATTTAGGAAGTTCTCAATTAAAAAAACATATGAACTTCATGTCCCAGGAATTTCTGACTATACATGCTAGCATAATAAAATTACAAAGCAAAAGGTAGTTACTTGATGAAAAAACCTTTTATATAGTTTGGCTAAGATTAAGTGATTGTAAGGGATCATAAGCTGGCACAAATTCTTGTCTATTTTAGGCAGCAATTTAGGAAGTTCTCAATTAAAAAAACATATGAACTTCATGTCCCAGGAATTTCTGACTATACATGCTAGCATAATAAAATTACAAAGCAAAAGGTAGTTACTTGATGAAAAAACCTTTTATATAGTTTGGCTAAGATTAAGTGATTGTAAGGGATCATAAGCTGGCACAAATTCTTTCAAAACCTATTTTTTTAAAAAAGACTGTAGTGGCTTGACCCTGGCTGGAGGCTGGGTACCCACCAAAGGTCTCCCTCCTCAAGGGGGACAGAAGATACAACAAAAGTCTCATGGATAAAGATAAGGACAGGGAGATATCACTCATCAATTACCACGATGGGCAAAAAAGACTCATCTTGAGAATCAATGAATCAATCATAATCAATCACATCAGAGTAGATTAATAAGAAATAAAACCAAGGATTAAAAAACCTTCACTCACCCCTCCCTTCTTCCCAGGCTTCTGTCTCTTGATAAGATCAGTAAGACACCAGGAGAATTCAACTTGCTTGACTGGCCACATTGGTGAAAAATAGATGTCCAAACTTCTGTATGTGAATATGTGTGGCTTTAGCTGAGCAGCATACTACTGGTGTCCAGCCAGTCTGAAACCTTCCCTTAATGAGCATTGAATGGCCCCTGGAGCACAAGCTATCAGTTGCACCTGGAGATCCACTGCTATATGCTCAATACTACTCTGTCACACATATCCCTAATTCAACTGCTTTAATAGAAATTAAGATCAGAATTAGGAACTTCTGTGAAGAGCTTATGGTAAAAACTGGCAAAGGAGAATAGGTGCTATTTCTTGCCACCATTTCCTTGCTATGGGCAAACTTTTTGTCTTCTGGCTTTCCCTTCTTCCCATCTTGATGGTTGCTGTGTCCAGGCATTCAGTGTGACCAAAATGTAACCTGATTGCCTACCTCACTGGGAAGGCAGTTGATAAAAGGTTTAGGGAAGCCCGTGCATTCAGACAACCAGGATGCATCTGGTTCCTTACTCAGCTCCAGTATTACTCCATTGTGTGTGACCTTCAGCACTATACCTTTTCAGCTCCAAACCAGCAGTGCACTTAAACACTAGATCTGGGGTCAGTTTTTCAGCTGAAACTTATTTTAACTTGAAAAAAAAAAAAAATCTATTTGTCAATACTAAAAAGTTTCCAAAATTTGTCTCAGGTTTACTGAATTGTTCTTAAAAAAAAAAAAGTAGAAAGAATTTTTAAAACCATGTTATTTTGACATTTTTAAGGGCAATATGTGTATTTCTCTATTTAAAACAACTATGTCTGATACAGGAGGAGGGGAAAAAAAAGCAAAACCTCAAGGAAAGTCTTTATGAAGGACCAGGAAGTAGGTATCCTCCAAAGAAGGAAGGAGGCAAACATAACTAACTTTGAGACTGCTCCAAAATTACATTTTGGTAGGGTTTTTATCAGTCAATGATGGGAAAAGTATATCATGCTATCATCTGAGTAGTATGTTCAAAAGTACTGAAAAATATCATAGGTTATTTTTTTCTGAAGCCATTTCTGCCAAGTCAATCTGCCAAAAATTTTTCATTGCCTGGCTGTTTTCTGAGACACGTGGAAGTGAATTCTTTTGAAAATCGTTTGACTGTAAAAGAAAGAATCATTCACCCGCACACAACAAAGCAACGCTAAAGTAACCATTTGGTAATTCAAAACCATGAGCAGAGTATACCACACCTTTTTTAGGTTTCATAAATAATTTATTTTCAATTCAAATTTAATCTCTTCCCATAATCTTACTTTTCCCCACTGACACTGTACAACTGATATTTTGCCTGTTGAGGCAAAGCCATCTATTTGTGACGCTGCTCATTGTTGCCCTCATTCACCACACTTGCAGTAACTCAGTGCCAAGTTGCCTTGACTGTATGCAATGTACCTGCATTTCTGTGTGTTGATGAATTTCTCTGGACTGCTGATGTGTTATCTTCCCAGTCATTGTGGCAAGGCATGTGATTTTATATGCTGCGTCTATAATACCAGCCTGTTCCCACAAGAATTGATGACAACCAGGAACAGGGAATGTGTTTGCATTAAATCAGGAGTGTGCTGAAGTTAAAGTCTGTCACTGCATGTGGCTCTGGTTCTTGGTACTCTCTTCTTCATTGAGTGTCTGTTTGAAAAATGATTGCTCTTGCCTTGCATTGATACAGGAAATGTTACATCATGATACTTCAATGAAGGGATTCCCATTCTGCCAGTTTCCAGAGTATGACAATTTCCTGGGGTGGCAAAAAATACTTCTGGAGTGAGGTGCTTTGCCTTCAAAAGAACTATCAACAGAAGTGGCCTTGAAATCTTTGAAGAATATTTGTCCTTCATGGCTATTATTTTGGGAACAAAAGAAGCAAAGATCAAGCAAGTAGGAACACACAAGGTGAGGATGTTAACCTGAGAAGGATGAAGCTAAGCTTTGGTCCTTATTCCAGGAACAGTTTTTGTGGTTTGAGTCAAAGTCTCTGGATCAAATGCAGAACAGGAAGGATCTCCTCCCTTTCAAGGTCTCCAGGCTTTCTGTGTGGTACAGGGACTGGTGCAGATCATTGCCTGGTGCAAAGGATTGCAGCAGTATCATCCTCTGGGAGGTTTCACTCATGCATATTGTGGCTTCCGAATGAGGGGGAGCACCGGGGCAGGCGCTGATCTCCTCTCTTTGGTGATCAGTGATAGAACCCAGGTGTGAAGCTGAGGGCAGGTTTAGGCTGGATATTAGGAAGAGGTTCTTTACTGAGAGAGTCTTTGGGTACTGGAATGGGCTCCCCAGGGAAGTGGTCCCAGCACCAAGCTTGACTGAGTTCAAGAAGTGTCTGGCTGCTGCACTCAGTCACAGGCTCTGATTCATGTGGCCCTGTGTGGAGGCCAGGAGTTAGACCTGATGATCCTTATGGATCCTTTCCAACTCAGAATATTCTATGATTCTATATAGGTAGAACCAGAGATCAGGAACCACATGGATCAGGTGACAGCTAGGCAGAGGTTTGGAGTCTGTTGCTGGTCACTAGATGATGAATATAAGGACTTTAGGAAGCAGATGAGTATGTGATGCAAGTAAATCATTTGAGTAATTCTAAAAAAGTTGTTCCTTTTTTTCAGATCTTGGCATTGCTACAATTTTCAAATTATTTATTTATCTTTCCCCAGGGTTTGATCCTTGGGCACCTTTGTTATGTTTTAGAAAGCTTGAAGTGTACTGATTCAAGCAGTTATGTTATGTTGTGGACTGGCTTCCTCCATGCTCGGATGGGATTAGTTGTTAACACTGAGCCTGAGGTTTGTAGGCTCTTTATCAAGTTGCCTTTATAGACCCTAGATGTGGTATGAGAATGAGCTAAATTAGACAGGGAAATTATATTTTACTTCCTAACAGCCTGTGAAATCCAAAACTAGCAGGAGAGCCATCAGAAAGACTGAAAGCTTGCAAAAACATGATTCCTGGAAACATCTTGTGACTTCAGCTTTAAAATTATTATATACCATTTCAGAAGAAATTATCACCTGTGCTAGATATGTATCCAATCTATGATAGAAGATTAACTTTTGCTGATGTCATTCATGGGACAGCATGTCTCAACTGAGCTCAGTCCTTGTTGCTTTTTTGTCTTCCCTCAGATGTGTAGAAACACATTGAGACAAATGCATTTAGCTGACTGTTCCCGGGCAGCTTGTGGAAGTGTTTATCTCTGTATAAACACAGGGTGTCATGTTAATCTCTATGTAGTTTTTCCTCAGCTAGTGATAGCTCCAAATCAGATTATTGTATAAAAAATGTAGTGTTTTGAAATGCTTCTCTAGATGGTTTATGTTAATTCCATTATAGTGGACTACAGTCAGGCAATCATGATGGTAGCAATTTTCACTGCTTTTATAGAAATTGTAGATAGCTTGGCATGAGCCCAGAAAAATGCTTCCCCAAACACAGACAAACTGATACATACTTGGTAACAATAACCGTTCTACAACCTTCCATAAAATCCATAAGATTATTGAGAGTTGGCCTTAGGTTTGGGGGTGTGGAGGGGAGTTTGGTTTTATTTTTTACACATACAACGTATCTTAATGATGTATTGAGTGGTAGGGATCTGAAGGGAAGAAGCCTATATAGTGAAAGAAAGTCCTCTTCATGCTGATAGAGGGTTAGAAAACTAAAATAACATCTATCTATAAGGCTGAAATAATGTCAAGGGATTGTAAAGTGTCTTCAATGCCACATTAGCAGGGGAGACAATACAACCCATTGCATTGACACACACACTTCCATGAGACACTGAATTCGTATTATCTACAGAAAATAACAGTGTAGAAAATAATATTTGATGATCAGGGTCTGACATTTTCTCAGTCAAAATTCCCACATATTTCAAATCAGGGAGCACCCTTATTTGCAACTCTTACAGGAGCAGTAATAGTAGGAATGCACATTTGTGCTGATGTTACCATACATCTAGTGATTATGAGGCTAGCTGCAGCATCCATCTGCCAGCCCAGCCATGTAGCCACACACAGAATATCTTCATTATTTCACAATCATACGTCCTTCTGGCAGAGATGATAGGCATCTATTTGGAGATCCCATGCAATGGCCTGATATCCCCTTGTACAGATGTCAATACTGCCAATGTCCAAAGCTGAGCTCATTAGCAACAGCACAAGAACCTCTGTATAACACATTTAAGAAAGCATAAAAACTACTGTGCAACAGCAGCTGGGGGGTGAGAAAAAAACTATGAAGGCACCAAGGTCCACAAAGATGGAGGAAGTACTCGAAGTATTGAAGACCACCATGACGATGTAGATTGCAGCCCATGGAGAACCACAATGGATGACTCCATGGAGGACTCCATGCTGGAACAGATGGATGTGCCTCAAAGAAAGGTGTAACTCTCTGAAGAGCATGTGCTGGAGTGTGCTTTCTGTGATTCCACATAGAATCCACACAGGAGCAGTGCATTATGTACCTGTCCTTATCTTGACCCACAGGCTTTTAATCTTGTTTTCTCTCTCTCTCCAGCTGAGGAAGGACAGTGAGAGAGCAGCTTGGTGGGCATCTGGCATCCATCCAAAAAAGGTCAATCCACCCCAGGATGGTGTCCCTGTTTTGACAGGAGGAAGAGGAGAGCTGGAGGTGGAACTCCTCTGGATCAGGTTTATTCTTCAGCAGTGCCAGAACAGAGGTGTCCCTCAGCTACATCAGGTGTTCAGGATAAGAAGGAAACTTTCTCCTATGTTGGACAAAGGGATCCCAAATGCGTGGACAGGGAGGAATCTCAGAGCCCCTCAGCACCCCTTGAACTACCATGAGTTCAAGGGATGCTGAGGCGCTACCATGAACCACTACTAGAGCTACTACCATGGGTGAAGTCCTCCAGGGACAGTCCATGCCTCATAAAGAATTTAAATCCGTTTATCAGGGCATTAGAGGTAGCAGTAAGAAATTTCCCCCTGCCTGCACTATCCCTCAAAATAATTAATGAGGAAATACTTGTGGCAGAATGGTCTTTTGAGAAGGCATTTGTGAAAACCCCATATCCCCCCCATTGCTCACTGCTGCCATGGAATTGTGGGAAACCGCCATATTCCTATTTCCTTTTGTGCTGCTTATTTGGGTCCAAATTTTTTTTCTTGTTTGTTTTGATTTTGTTGAAAGCTGATGACATTTCTTCACTAAGCAAGCAAGAGATAATTGTGATTTGTAAAAAGGCTCAATCACGGCAAATTGCCTCTATTTTGCATTTTTTACCAGTAAAATTGGTTTGTTTTCACCCACTAGTGTTAAGTAGTTTGGTTTAACAAAGTTTTTATTGTTTTTCAAACAGGTGTGTGAAAGATATCCATGGAAATATCTTTGAACAGGAAGAAAAATCAATGCCATAATTGCAAAGAATTAACTCCAGATAAAAGCAAGGAATTTTACAGATGCAGATTAATACTTAGTGGTGCACATAGCTTTTGTCTCTCAGGGTTGTAATGGGGATTTAATACACAACCTGCTTTCATATCAATATATGATCACATACTACTACCTTTGTCACTTCACACTTAAAAGTATTTTGTAACACAGAAGTCTTGTTTCAAAACCATTTCAAAATGGAGAAACTGAGGCAAAGGGAAAATTAGATGACTTGTCCAGAGTTGCTCAGTTGGTAACTACAGGGTCCCTGGCTACTGTTAGGCTGTCCTCATTTCAGCTAGGATAGAGTTCATTTTCACAAGGAGCCAGGACAGGTGACCCAAACTAACCAAGGGGGTATTTCATACCATGTAAGTCATGCTCACTATAAAAGGGGGCTAGTTGAGAGAAGGGGTGGGGGGTTGTTTCAGGATGTTAGCATGGGCTGCATTTGGTTGGTAAATTGCCTTGTGTTATAATCCATTTTGTATGTTCTGTTAAGTACTGTTGTTATTTTCATCTCCCTTTGTTGTCCCAGTAAGCTGTTACCCCAACTAACTGTTATCCCAACCCACGAGGTTTGCCTTTGTCTTTTGTCTTCCCATTTTCCTCCCTAGATCATCTGTGATACACTTTAGCAGTGGGTTTTTGAATACTTCCCTGCCAGACTGCCAGGGGGATCTGCAGTCTTTTGCTTGCAGTTCACATTTTAAGGATTACCTATGTAGAAAAAAGATGATGTACATACAGAACACATTACTGTAAAAGGACTCTGTGAAATAGAAGGAAAATCTTCATGGCCATCACCTTTTTTTGGAACTGTAATTAACACTAGATCCAGCAGCACAATGGAGAGTGAAACAGTGGCTATCCTTACTTGAGGAAACCAAGACTATAAGAAAAAGTAGACATGAATAATTCGGTACTTCGATAATTTTTTAAAACATTAAGAATGAGGTTTCTCTAAATCTCAGGAGATCAAACACTTCTTCCAATCTTCATAATTACAGAGTAAAGTTTTAATGCTGCTATTTTTCTGTTTTTCTTGTGAGCAAATAATCTGAAAAATTGTGCTTCAAGATTTAAAAAAACCCTATCAAATAGTTATTTTTCCTCATTGGAAGATTGAAACGTACAAGATATGTAAGGGGTGAGGGTTTTTTGGGTTCTACCCCCCACCGCCTTTATCTTTTTCTTGCCAAAAAACGTTTAAAAATTATTCTCATGGCTCTGCTTGTAACATTTGACAACTATGCATATGAAGTAAAAATCTCGGTGGCTTTTTAATGTAACTACTTTTCATTAAAATTACACCATAGTGATCATTGGTTTGTAGAATAGCTCAGTTGGGTGTAAAAAACCCCTTTTTCCTCAACACTCCTCTCCCCCTTTATGTTTTCATAAAACTGATCTAAAACTGGTGAGTACTAGTAAAGGCTAGTACTAATGAAGGGAGAAACTTAATTGCATGTGTCTGGTTGATCCCTTTCTCCATCTGGTGAACTGAGGAGTTCTTCATGCTGTTTGACTGAATGTATTTTGCAGATCTCTGCTTTCCCATGTCAAATGTATTTATCATGCATTAATGTGTTAGTAAGGGATTCTGTCTTCAATTATACATATTCTAATCCCACAGTTTTTCAATGAATTTCTGAAATTTCTATTGATAACCTCTGGTTTTCTACCCACAGAATGAATGCAGAAATTAATATAGTTCAAATCCAAACCTTAAAAGTCCTTCCCTTAACCTCTGAATTGGAAAAAAAAAAAAAAATAATCCGAGAGGCCTTCACAGAAATGTTCATAGCTTGTGTGAATCAGGAAAAACAACACCCATACCCAAACAAGACCCTTAGTAGTAGATTTTACTTGTGTACCCACTGAGTATTTTTGGTGAAATCGAGTTACTAAGGCAGAATCTTGATCGCGAAAAGGAGAAGTCAAGAGCAACTCAAGCAATTCTGACATGAAGGAATGTTTTCTTGTGTTTCCTAGAGGTCCTTTAGATGACACAGCAGAATCAATTGCAATTTATTTTCCCATAGTAACTCCATTTTTCTTAAGTTGTTTCTGTATACATTTATTAACTTTTTGAGCTTAAATATAATGATATCACATCATTCAAGCCTAACTGAGGGAGAGAGCAATAAAAAATTCAAGATAGGTTTAAAAAGAGAGAAAAAGGAACACAAGGTACTTTTAGGGATGGGCAGCTTAGACAAAATGTCAGAGCTAAAGACATAAACATGTGTCATAAAGCGTTGTGGATCTCCCACCAACCTTTTTTTGATGCGTGAAATTACCAAAAGTTAACACTGGAGGAGATTCATTGGCTTTAGGAACAGCAGGGTTTTTTAATCTCCATTTCATATGTAAACTGTAGTTGATGGAAAGTAGCAAAAGAAATACAAGTCAGTTTTTGGACTTTGTAGGTCTAGCAAAATTTCTTGTGCGGCTCTGCAAATAGCTTCCAACACACAGTGTTTCTACACCAGATTTCTATCAAAGTTCATGCTAGACAGCCACAGCAGCTGCACATGGAGTTGAAGACGACATCAGCATCTATCAGAGGAAGAGCTTTGCATCTTTGCTTGAACTTTTACTTCAAAGTCCTTTCTACTGCTGGTTTGCAGAAGAAAGAACCAGATGTACCTTGTGGAAGTAAAGACATGAGGGAGAGGGCCCTCTTCTGACTCTTGTCAGGTTTACTAGAAGAAATACACATACTTGGCTCATATGTAGCACATAATACAGTGGATAAAATAGGATAGAACAGATGATATTATGATGGAGTTTCTCCTTCTTTGAGGGCTTAGAACATGAGACACTGAAAGATGAGATTGTCACCAAAATTTGTTAATGAAAAAACTCCTTAACACCAGTTTTTCTGTATTAAGAACCAGGCATTTCCTTTATTGCAGTGCTGAATGCAGAGGGGATTGCTCCAACTTAACCAATTCGTAAGAGGCAGGCGTTTTTATACATGTCACGGTTTGCATATTCATCAAGTCATTTACATATTTGCAATATTCCCCAGAATGGTCATACATATATTTGGTCTATTTCCTGAGATTAATTATCATATTTACATACTTAGCATGCCTTAAAAAACCCACAACCTTCTATGAGGGTCTTACCCTAGCTCATCACTTCACTTGTGGACTCCTCAATTTCCTTAACTTGGTTCCAACTAGTCTCTTGCTGGTTTATCTGCAGCCCTTCAGGATCTGTCAGTCATTGTTGCAAAATTTTTGTCCTTGATTGCATTCTTATCTGAAGCCCCTTGCAATCCTTTTTCTGAGTTCCTGGTTTATAGTTTGATGTTCCCCCTTCTGTCTTTGGAAACTATACACTTTGTTCCATTATACGATAGCTCATTTCTGCAGATTTGGCTTATTCACAGATCCTGTATCAAGATCACACAGAAGGCCAGAATAGTTCTTTCTTGTTTACTCCATATGCCATTAGGTGAAGTCAGGGAAAAATGTTACTGCAGCTTAATGATATATATGTGTAGCAAGGATGACCTCATTCTCACAATCACTCCTAACTGCAAGATAAAAATCATACCTGAAAGTTTATCAAGAATTGTCATGATCAGCAGCATCTCATGCAAATTGTAAATATGAAGAAATTTTCCACACTTGGTAAGGTCTCACCAGGAAGAAATTCCCAAATCCTAGAATCATGTCACTGTCTATAACTGGGATTTTCACTAATATATCTAATCTTTCTAGCTGAAACCTGCTTTTACAGCAAGATCCAGCATTAGCTTGTTAGAGGAGAGAGGTTCATTTTCATCCTTGGCTTAAGCTTACTTCTGGAGCTATGTGGAAGGCACTTGATCAGCTTTTCATACCACCTCATAACTATGGTGTTGAGGTCCTTTGAGAGGAAATGGTTACTTGAACCCAAACACTTTCTACAGCTAAGGCAGCTGGTTACCCTTTGTCATGTCCTCTAGTTCTCCCTATTTTCTATGAGAGAGAAGGACCAATAGCATATTCCTCTAGTGGGCATCTTTTAAGTGTACATATACCCCTATGTGACTGAAAGCAAGGTCAAAGGGAGACTTCTTTTGCTTGGAGGTGAAAACACTGAGAATTTTGGTGGTTCCTGAGCTTCCTTGCAAGATTTTTCCAGAGACAGAAGCAGCTCCCAGGATATCTGGTCTCTCATCCCAGTAAGTGCTCCTTTTCTAAGGAATCTCTAATGAAGCTCTTAGATTGCTAAAAGAGGTTTTGCTCCTGAATGGAAGGAACATCTCTCCAAATACTCCAAGCAAATGAGCTAGCCTGGCTTTGCTGTCACAGAACATGTAGTCAGTTAAGGTAAAATGAGCAGTTCTGCAACTTTCAGTGGTCCTCGCCTTCACTGGTATGTTAAAGTAACACTAACACCTCAGGCTTTCAGGACAGCTCCCCCTTTCCTCTCACACATCACTAAAATACTAATACCTTTAATACAAAAGAAGTATCCATCCAGCCGTGCATTATTCATGCTAGTGAACGTCAGCAGTCAACAGTTACCATCATTACAGTGAGGAAATGTTTTCTGGTATACTGTCCAGTTGCTGCACAAATGCCAGGCAGCCCAAATCACCAAAAAACCAACAACCAAACAAAAAAAAAATCCCCAAAGAAATAAAAAACTCACTTACGTAAAAATTTGCAACCTGACATGGAAGATAGGAAAAGGACTCAGTCATTCATAATCTTGGAGCAAAAATAATGCCAGGTTTTACTTCCTTCTTTTGATACCTGTAGAGCTCAGTATAATTTGCCCTGGTTCCTAGAGCATTTAATAGCTGTACTGAGAGAAAAAGACAAATCCCATCTGCTCAATAACCCACATATAACATTACAGGTCACCATTATAAAGCTACTTATCAGTGATTACCCTTTCCTCATCCCAGGGGATTTAATAGTGCTAGCAAATTGATGGTTAAATCACTGGCTATTAAAAGCACCTGGGGTTTGTTTAGGGTTTTTAGGTTTCTTTCTTTGCAGTCCTGATTTCTAAAGACTCTTGGAATGTCCTCCATGCCAAAACCAAAATATAAAGACAAGATGCATTTTCTCTTAGAAATAAGCAGGTCTGAAAACTTTACTTGTTTGTACTTTAGAATTTGATAATGTTCTATGTTCTTTAAGCACTTCTTGTCTGCTCAGTTGCAAGGGAACAGGATGCTGTAGCTGTGCCAGAGTGTTTTACTGAAGTATGAAAAAGTGACTTATAGTTACCAATAAAATGGCAGCCAATGTCCTCAAGCAAGCAAGCAACATGGTTTTCATTAAAATTTATATAAAAACCAGAAAATAAATCTACCCTTATCCAATGCACTCTATTAAATTAGTCAGGTGTAGAATGTTCCATGCAGATCATCCCCTTCACCTCAGAAGATCTAAAAATAAACACAAGAGGATCATAAATCCCTGGTATTTGCTAGTGGAGCATTGTTCTATTATGCTTCTCTAAAAGAAGTCACATGTATTAGCAATCACTTATTCATTGTCCCAAATGGTCCCCCCAATTTGCCTTGATTTTTGTGCTTCTTTGTGAACACATTCCAACACTGTAAATGAGCTGAGGCCATGACCTAGAGCCACTCCCTAAACCTCCATTTCTGAATTTCTTCAAAGGACTGGAGCACCTCTCCTATGAAGATAGGCTGAAAGAGTTGGGCTGTTCAGCCTAGAGAGGAAAAGGCTCTGGGAAGACATTATAGCAGTCTTCCAGTGCCTAAAGGAGCCTACTGAAAGACGGGGGAGGGGGGACCTGTGTATCAAGGAATGCAGTAATAGGATGAGGGATAATGCCTTTAATCTGAAGGAAGGTAGATTTAGATTAATAAATCTAAATAAAAATAAATTCTTTACTGTGAGGATGCTGAGACACTGGCATAGGTTTCCCAGGGAGGCTGTGGATTCCCACTTGTCTGGGAGTGTTCAAGGCCAGGCTGAATGAAGCTTTGAGCAACCTGATGTAGTGGAGAGTGTCCCTGCCCATGGCAGGGGGGTTGGAACTAGATGATCTTCAAGATCCAATGATTTAATGTCAGTGGTTTTGCTCTAAATGAGCACCTGTCTGTAGACAAGGAACAAATAAGCTTATCTCCACAATGTGGTGCACCAAGGTCCTCAAATTAGACAGAGATAAGTATGTATGGCCAGGCCTCCAGACTTTTTCAAAAGCTCACATCAGCCACTCAGCTTCCTGTCACTTGAAAGGTACTTCAGAAAAGCACTTCCTACTCCTTGGGACAGACACTGAATCGAAAGACCAGAGATAACATGACTTAAGGTGTTAAGTAGTCCTGTCAGAAAAAAACTGCCTTCATCTGAAAGAAAAGTCCCTTAGAAACTCTTCCTCTCCTGTACTCTTTGGGACACTTGCTTTTTACCAAGTAAATTGCAAAAATAATCCAGGACCCCTGAGATTGCAGCTTTCTTCCCGTGGGTAATGGTTTAGTACTGTGCCTAGGGAATTAGGCCCTTTATCATCACTTTTGCATAGCTGCAACATGACATGTAGGCAGAGAAAAAATGGAGGATCTTCCCGTTTAGTGTGTACAAACACCAAGGTATGTTTACAAATCTTCTGAATTTTTTAAAAAAAATGTTTCAAATTACATTCCTAACAGAGTATCGAGGTAGATTCTTTGGAGAAGGACTCTGAATAAGAAATGTTCTTTTGGAAGGAAATCTCCTTTGAAAGGGTGCTTGAGGGAATCATATCAATTGAGTGGGTGTTTTTAAAGGCTGCCTTCTGTTTTCCCATCTCTGTTAAAGCTTTGGGTAGCTGACTCCTGCTATTGAAACCAATTTCATTATGCCATTGAGTCCAGGTTGTGTCAATTACCCCTTCAGTGGTATAAACTAGCACTGACTACCATTCTGGAAATACTTTAAACATGTTTTCCTGTCAGCTAAATGGGACCTTTCTACTTAGTGTCCCCTGCGCCCCCCACAATTATCCTCTGCTACCAGCTAAGACAGGGAGAGCAATTTCAACACTGTCATCCTGGTCACTCACGCAGCCTGTTTTGGTCAGTAGTCATTCTTGAGCCTTAGTTAACATTCATTAGCAGATAATTGTTTCCAGACCAAAGGTGGGTATACTGTAATTAGAATCTTTCTGTCAATGAAGGTTTCGTATCCTCTAATGAGTAGGTAGATATGTACACTGCTACACTTTCTGCATAAATACGAGTATTCTTACCCTGCCACAAAGCAGGCCAATTATTATTGCTGGTTTGTTTTTTATTTGGTTGGTTGGGGGTTTTTTGTGCATATGTGTCTGTTTTAATAATGAAGCACCCTCCATGAAATCTTTTATTTCCCTGATAGTTTTATTTATTTAATATGGCTTTTTCATAATTTGGCTGTAAAACACTCAAACTTTTATCCTTTGTCCTGCTATGGAGGCATTTTTTGCTAGCAACTCTGAAAGCACCTATCATGGTAGTGCCATGGATGACAATGGTGTAGCACCTGCTATCTTAGCAAGTGACCACTGTTTCTTGTGCCACAGTATGACAGATGGGAAGGTCACTTCACCTAACTTTTCCCTACCTGATCTGTAACAGGACTGTAGGAATTCTCTGTACATAAGACAAATGTGTGGGTATTTTAACACATCTCCTCTACGGCAACAACAGAACAGCAATATAACACTATGCTGTAAGCTACTCCAGTGCTTTTTCTTTGTATGGTCAGCCCTGAACACTTGAGGAACAGAGAACTATTACTTAGTGACATTGTTCCAGCCATAACAGTTCTTTTGAACAACTTCAAACAGGCACTGGAGGGGTGAGTGGGGATTCAAACGGCTAGCAAAATAGATCCTTGTAGCAGCAGATATTCTTCTTCCCTCAAAGTGCCATCCTCCAGAGACCCAGCTTCAGCAATTCTGAGAAGGTCTTCACAGGATTAGTGTATGTCAGCTTTGCAAGGCTAAAACATTATCACAAAACTACGGGGCAAGCTTCTGTGACCTAATTCCCAACACTGCATTAGAACTGCCAGAAGTGAGTATCCTTGGATATGAGAGCATAAAACCCTATGCTTTTGAGTATAGAATATTCACTGAGAGCTATTTTAGTTGTTCAGGTAACATCTGTATCATTGGGTTTTATTTTAACCTTTATACTGGGTTTGACTGGACTAGAGTCAATTTTCTTCAAAGTAGCCTGTATGTGTCTATGTTTTGGATTTCTGCTGCAGTGCTGATAATACAGAGCTGGTTTAGTTACTGCTGAGCAGCGCTTGAACAGAGCCAAGGCCTTTTCTGCTTCTCACACCACCTCACCAGTGGGATGAGTGGAGGTGCACAAAAATCTGGGAGGAGACACACAGCTCAACCCATCTGGTAAAAGGGCCATACTGTATGATATCATGTTCTGTATATAAAGCTGGGATGAAGAAGGAGAAAGAGGAGAGGATGTTCAGCAATGTGGTGTTTGTCTTCTGAAGTAACTGTTATGCATGACAGAGCCCAGCTTTCCTGGAGACAGCTGAATACCTGCCTGCCTATGGGAAGTCATGAATAAATTTCTTGTCTTTCTGTTCTTGTGCATATGTGGCTTTTGCTTTACCTATTAAACTGCCTTGATCTCAACTCCCACCCTATCACAGTGGCAGGGAGTGAGCAAGCGGCTCTGTGGTACTTATCTATCTGCCTACTGGGGTTAAACTGCGATAAGTTTAGACGTGACTCCATGGAAGTCTGCATGTGTTTAAGTCTTTTGCCAAGAGATGTTAAGTCCTAACACCTCTGATGTAACATTTAAACTCCATTTGGATTGGGGTCTCTTGAGGATTTTTTTATTAAAATCTAGCTAAACATACATTGTTTCTAGTGGGCAGAAAATTCCATCCTTCCTTTCTGAAACAAAATGAGCTATGAGTTTTCTTTTCTCACCTGTCTTCTCCATTCTCCCTTTTCTGAAAGTAGAAGTGGCATTATGGCTCAGTGTTCAGTAATTTCATTTGCCCCTACTAAGGTCTAGATGGTAAAGATATGAAACTCATTGTCAAAGCAGAAGAAGGCTATGCAGCAAAGTGTCCTAAGGCCCAAAAACACCTGACTGAGCAGCTCAGCTGATTTTGCTGGCGTACAGGTGATTGCAGACAGTCCAAGGACAGCACTTTTGCCTTGAGTTGGACAAAATTAAATAGCACAGCTCAAATGCTGTTTTCAGGTTGATAGAGGAAGATTTAGAGCAGAAGAGAGCTGCTTATCAGAGAACTCTAGCATCTGTCTTTGTGGTGGACATGAATATACCATATGAGATCTGTACCTGATTAGTTATTGCAGCAATGCCATTCCAAAAGAGCATCCAGTCTAATTAGACAAGGCAGCTTGATATGGTGGATAGGGCATGGATCTTGGGCCCCCAATTCAGAAGCCTTAATTCAGTAATGGGAGTAGAAGGGGGTTTATGCAGCCAGCTGATAATTTGGCACAAGGTTTCATATAGGACTGGCCCTAATTGATTTGCCTAAAACCTTGACAAAGGAGTCCTCCAAAGAAAGTGATATAAGCAATCCCATGCCCATTGCCTTAACTACACACCATCCTCGGCAGTAAAGCACTAATGTTAGAAAAGTGAAGAAGAAATAAAACAGCACTGAAAGCAATCTTTTCCTTTCCCTCCACAAGAAAACTGGCTAAAATTGAGTAAATAATTTTTAATCAATTTCTTTGATAAATTTTGGCTGTTTTCCATTAGTGAAGTGTTCATAACATGACAACAATTTTCTCAAAGGTACTCAGAATTATTCACTGAACAGTGTCTGCAAATCATCTTTAGCTTATTCATGAACAATTTCTTGCAAATCGTAAATGTTAGAAAATAGGTTGATTTTGACTGGACACACATATCATATGGCATTCCATGTGCCCTGATAAAATTTGTGGGATACTACAAATTTTTGGAGCAAACTCTTTCTATACCACCTCCATCTTTGGTGAATATTCTAGTGCATTCATTATTCTGAAACTTGTTGTAGAAAACCTGATTAGCAAGTCAAAATAACATCCACTGAACCCTCTGGAAGTCTTCCTTGTTTAGTGTCATCCCTGAGACAGTTCCTACCTTCCAGCAGATTACCCTCTGTTTCTGCTAGCCATGATGGGGTTGGAGGTAGCCAACAGATCTCCTGTAGTGGCAGAGAGTGAGGAAAGTGTCACAAGAATTCACTGATTCCTCCTCCAGTTTTGCATAAAACAAAACCTCTTTAGACTTCTAAGAAACCTAAGCACCTCTAAGAAGTACCGCTTCACTGATCACACATAATTTTCTCCATCCTCCTTGTTAATCCCCTTTCTTGTTCAGCTTCATGCCAACCTGGACGTTTACAGCATATCAATGGTCTGGTTTTTTGTAATTATGTTTTACTCTAGAGCAAATGACGTATACACTTTGCCCACAGTTGAGGGTCTCTGGACCCTAACACTTGCCTCAGAGAACTGAGGCTGGAAGCTGCAGGGGTACTTCACAGATGGATGATGCCAGAAGTCTTCTGTAGTAGGACTGATTTGGAACAGATGGATTTTCTGAAGCCTTTGTCACCTGACCCACCCCAGACATCTACCTTTAGCGAGCTAAATCCAACCTTTGAGGACAATGGTAAGAAGTAATGGCATCTCTTACCTGCCTCAGTGTCTGTATCTATCTGGTTCTCCAGCAGTTCCTGCAGCTAAAACTATCCCTCTGCTCTGCCAAGAATTTGTTGCACATCATGAATATTGTTGCAGATTATGCTGTCTGTAAGCATCAGAAGAATTCATTTGTTTTAATCATGCTTATTGTCTTTAGCATTGCTGTTCTTTCCCCTGGACTTTTTAATACATTTGCCCCAGAATAAAATGATCTAACTTGTTATTAAAAAGTGTGGAACCTAATTATCTGTTTGTTTTGAACCACATTTGTTGCACAAAAAGCAACAACCATAGCTGGATGACCCCTCATGAAATGAATTAGGAGATCCCCTGGAAAGGCTAGGCCAGCCTTGTAGTATCTTATAACACGTCCAGTCATGACTTTTACAATACTATGGCTTAATCGCTCTTCTCAAGCTTACATTGACTTAAGTGAATGTTCCCTTCATATCTTTACCTTCAGTGCTTCTGGCTCTTTCAGGATTTACGGACTCATTTTACTTTCATTGCTTTTCGTTTCTAATCTATTTCCTTTCCAAGTGTTCAAGTGCTTGACTGGAAGCCTAACTAACTTAACTGTTAGGAATGATGCCCACTTCTGCACAAAGTCATATCAAAGCTTGGCATAGCCAGTGGGAATTATACTTTGGGCTGAGGTTCTAAATAATGAAACTTAATCTTTTCCTGTCTGGTGTGGTGGTTGCCAGCAAACCATGTAAAATGATCATTTGGGTCACATAAGAAACCAAACTGATGGATAAAAGAGTATCCATCTTACTCTGCAGCTATGGCAAGTCACTTACCCTTACATAAAGTTGAAAAATATCTTAGTAGAGCAGGTGGAAATTTGTGTTGTTTATTTGTTTGGGTATTTTGATCAAAAAGCCCTGTAGTAAAGATATTTCTTTCAATTCCTTTTGGTAAGAAACTAATGTTCCTTTGAATGTCATTGATTTACAACAACATTCAAAATTAAATCCTTTTGCCAAACAGCTTTTGCAGCATCTGAATATCTTTGCTTAAAAATAAATGCAAATAGCCCTTTTTTTCTCAGCTTTTCATTCTTTTACTTTTTCTGAAGAAAGACAGTATATATCTGACTTAGAGATAAATTTTTAAAACCTCTTAATGTCCTACAGTTTTTAACATGTATCTGTCAACAGATGATTTAGTATGAAATCTTTATGGAGTTGCAGGTTTAAAGTTAATAAACAGACCATTCAAATAGTCTACTTTTTCCTTAATTTCATATACCACATAACAACAGAAAAGAATTCCATGACAGCTCTGAAAAATAATAGAATCATCATAGAATCATAGAATGGTTTGGGTTGGAACGAACCTTAAAGATAATGTAGTTCCAGCCCTCCTGCCATGGGCAGGTACACCCTCCACTAGCCCAGGTTGCCCAAAGTCCCATTCAACCTGGCCTTGAACACTACCAGGGAGGGGACAGCCACAGCTTCTCTGTTCCAATGTCTCATCATCCTCACAGTAAAGAATTTCTTTCTCATATCTAATGTAAATTACCCTCTTTTAGTTTAATGCGGTTCTCATACTATCACTACATGCCCTTGCAAACAGTCCATCTCCAGGTTTCTTGTAGGCCCCTTGAGTTATTGGAAGGCTGCTATGAGGTTGTCCTAAATCCTTCTCTTCTCCAGGCTGAGCAAGCCTGTGAACTATACCTGTTAGACCATGAAGATAATCAAAGGGCTGGAGCACCTCTCCTATGAAGATAGGCTGAAAGAGTTGGGCTTCTTCAGGCTGGAGAAGAAAAGCCTCTGGGGAGACCTTATAGTGGCCTTCCAGTACTTAAAGGGGCCTATAGGAAAAACTGGGACTCTCTTTATCATGGAGTGCAGTAATAGGATGAGAGTAATGTCTTTATTCTGAAGGAAGGTAAATCTAGATTAGATAATAGAAATAAATTCTTTACTGTGAGGGTGCTGAGACACTGGCACAGGTTTCCCAGAGAGGCTGTGGATTACCACTTGCCTGGGGGTGTTCAAGGCCAGGCTGAATGAAGCTTTGGGCAACCTGATGTAGTGGAGAGTGTCCCTGCCCATGGCAGGGGGGTTGGAACTAGATGATCATAAGATTCCTTCTAACCCAAACCATTCTGTGATGATTCTTTGATGTTGCTGATTCTTCCTGGATCAGATAAGATAGACTAACAAGGGGAGTACAGATGGCAAGAAAACCTTACGTCCTTTCAGACACCTGGAATTGCACAGTTGTGCAGCATGGGGCAGACTCTGGGTGGTTTTTCCCACAGTGCAATGTGCAGAGCAGGTCCTTTATGTTCACAGAGAGAACTTTTTCATCCATTTAGCTATTGCATATAATTTCTTAGAAGAAACCAACTTTATTCCTAAATGATTTTCACACAAAAACTTCTCACTGCACCATGAGATATAGTCCCAGTTTCAAGCCCTTACACTAGAAACATTAGCAGCAAATGCATAACTCCCTCAAACAACCAGTTAACCAGTGAGACAGCACTGACATTTTTCTGATGGAGGAGAACTTTAGTACTGAGAGAGAGCACTAAGCTTCTTGTCAGATACAGTAATTCTTAACACCACCTTTCCCTGACAATTTTCTAGTGTAGATTCACATTTGGTTGAACAGGGAATGTCACTGGATCTACATTCCAACAAGGTAACACAGCATCAAGATGTTTACATAAGTACATGCTTAAGGTGAAGTATTCTCCTTAAGGCTGTTCTGTACAGATATAGGTGCATATATTGCCCTGAATCAGGACACAAAGGACAAATTCAAGTCTCAGTGGTGATGCTGGACAATTTACAATGACCACAGTGGGCAATGTGCTATACGAGCTACTAATAAGCCCACAAAAGAAATAAGTGATAAGATCATAGAAAAGTTTCAAACAATTTAGTGAGGAGAAAAAGGTTAAACACTAAGTCACCCTGCAGTAATAACTCTTTACTGAATTTTTAACAATTTATTGGAGTCACTGTAGGTAAAATATTTTAAGAATTTTAAATGTATAAACTGAGCAATTTCTATACTGTTCTATCTGTCATATTTATTTCTGCTCCCTTTTCCCATATATTATTTCACAAGCAAAAATCACAGTTTGTCTTTCAAATTTATTATCTTTCTCCTTTTTGGGTGGAGGGGCAGAGGGAGGGGAGGTAAATACAATTCAGATGGTTTGGCACCAGAGTTACTTGAGTGCAGTCTTTCTTTTGGGGATGAGGGAACCACATACACAAGCAACAAGGTCAGAGAAAGATTAAAAAGTGTTCTTCCTCACATACAGACTTTACAAGCATAAGCAGGGTGAGCTGTTTTACAAACACAGAACTAGAAAATCTGGAGGCTAGCAGTGTTAGTAAGGTATTAAATAAAAAAACAAATTACTTAATCTGGACACTTCTAATATATCTTTCTGAAAATCTGCTTTCAGAACTTCACAGCTGTGAAGAGAGAAGAGAAAATGCTTCAGCATAAAGGAAATGCGCATTTTATGTATGCACATCACAGAGCATGCTGTAATAACTTTAAGCTTTGAAAGTGTAGGATGTAGTGTGTCATGAAATAAAAATACAAATCAGATTAGATACATGCAACAGCTTTGTCAATTTAAAAACCAGTCTGAGAAATTAGTGGACATTCAGCAAGCTGGTTCTGTTCCAGCAGTGGGAGTTTTCAATTATTAGAGCTAGATCAGATCCAGGGATAATTTAGTATCAGCATATTTCTGATTGAAGACTTTCTCCCACAAAGCATCTGATGAGGCTAAGAGGTTCTTTTCTTAGGCTGTTTCCTCACAATTGATTTCTCTCCCTGCTTTGCATTTTCCCACAATTAAGATTTTATCTTTGACAATTTAATGCCTTTCTTTCTTCTGCTTAGGTATAATTTCTTTCCCTTTAACAAAAATAAATATTTTTTAGAAATCCTCCCTGGTACTAGTTATATATAAGAAGATTGATATCGAAAAGGAGGATGGCAGAAAGAGAGAATTCTTTGTTAGAATTCTTGATTCTTCTCAAGCCACTCACATTTCAATAACATCTGTTCCCAGTATTACCAGTATTACCAGTCTTCCTAACCCTGTGAAGACAGTTAAAATCCTCATAGGGCCAAGAGTCCAAAGACAGAAAACAAGTACTTCAGGCAGCAAAGGAAAGGGGTTCACAGTTATGACCAGTTAATATTACTTGTGTTTCCACTGCTCCGTCAAAGTATAGTGTTGCAATCACAGACCCTTTTCAGCAGCACAGACTGACTGATAGGTAGTTCTTATCAAGAACTACACCAGAGCTGCTCCACAGCCATAGTTTGGTCCCTTCTAGTTGCCCAAAGAAATATGACCCTTTTAAGTGATGTGTGTTGTTGCTACCAGTCTCACTCTTTGACAAGAAGATAACATCCTATCCAATTTCCCAAGTACTTCTCCTCAAGACACTAAAGGCACAAGCAAAGACATTGACAATGGAAGCAAGATAACATACCAATCATCAAATCAACCTTGGTGGTAGCCTATTTTCATGTTGTTAGCTTAGGGTAGCATTTAGCAAGGGGCCTGTGCTTATGAGATGTACAAATGCAGGCTTTCCCCTCACTGAGTTGCTCCCTATTATCGTACATAGCCAGGGCAAGGGTATACTGGATGGTGGTCTTGGCACTAGTCTGTCACCTCATAGTTGCCCAGTTATGACCATGCTTGTGTTACCAGCTACTTTCCTGGCAGTGCAGCCAAGTCTGTTGTGGGGCTCTGCAGTGAGCACAACTACTAAACAGTCATCAAATATAAAGCATTTTACTATGCTGCCAGCCTCTACCAATAGATGTAGCTCTGTCACATAGAGATAATGGAGGTTAATAGCATGTTGCAGATACTTTTAATAGAAATATGTATACATGTATATGTGTATGTACACATTCTCTAGCAGTTTTCTAGCTGCTGCTTTTTTTTTATTAACCCCATTTTTCTGGGGAGAGCTGGGGGTTTAACCTTGGGAACACCTGCAAGGAAGGAGGGGAATGCTGAAGGGAAGAATGTAACGGAGAATGCACAGAGGGAAGTAAAATATTTAGGCAAGCAAATGATTGAATCAGTGACTGGAACAATCAGGTCTCTGCTGGAGGTTAATATGAATGAGCTGCTACGCTTCATTGACCAAGTTTACCTAATTTCTTTAAACATCAGTACCGTTTTTATGTTGCACTTGCTTAACTTAGCTGCAACTTGCTATTTAATCTATAAAGCCGTTATTAGCTAAATGGTGATTGGAAAGCAGCAGGAAGATACTCTGGTTATGCCTTAATTATTGTCCTGCACCTGATCTTCACAGAGAGGATGTATGGTCCTACCCTCCCCTGTTGCTCTCAGCATCTCATATCTGAGCCATAACTAACATTGTTGCATCTGTTTAAGAACAGAATTAAATGTGTTTCTACTGATTTCCAGAACAAGCTGTAAGCCTACAAAGCTTTGTTTGCCTTCCCCTCCTTCCTAGTACCAGACATCAAAAGGAGATATTTGGTTAATGGCTAATTAAGCATTTCTATTGAGCAAGCCAGAGCTTTGTAAATCCACATCTTCCTAGCTGCATACCTTTGGCTGAAAGTTTTGAGTTTGCATTTTGCCAAGTTGGAGGCTGCCTTCACAAAACTGGAAGCTTTGAAGTAAGTAGAGATAAAGCAAGCCAGCAGATTCTTAAACTAAGGGATATGAAGTGAAAAAAATCCACAACTATTTGTTCAGGTAAAGACTTGAAGATACACTCTTGATAATTAGGTGTTACGTTGGCTTATAAGATTGATCATTTAACATGTAAATCCTAATGAAGGCACAAAGAGCTACAGCAAATAGAAGTGGGTTGATTTTTAATAAATGAACATGCCATCTGCCTCCCTTATCTCTTGATAAATTGAGCATTTCCATCTTTGCAATTAGCACTGACAAACATCACACTCTCAGGAAGCAGGACGGAGAGGTACAGTGGTTTTGTTTTGCATCCCCTACTGAGTTAGCACGGGGCCAAAACTTGTGGCATACTGGCTTTCTGGCAGGGCTGTTGTGAACTGATTGCAGATCCTGACCAGGAAAGCACACTGGTACAGATAGCAGTAACATAGGATCATAGACTGATAGAATATTTAGTTTGGAAAAGACCTTTAAGATCATCAAGTCTGACCATAAACCTAACATTAAGTGTCACATCAACACATCGTTTAATACCTTCAGGGACTGTGACTCAACTGTCACTGTTCCAATGCTTGGTTGAAGAAATTTATCTAATATCCAACCTAAACCTCTCCTGGCACAACTTAAGACCATTTCCTTTTGTCCTATTGCTTGTTACTTGGGAGAGGACACCAACACCCACCTCACTACAATCTCCTTTCAGGTAGTTGTAGAGAGTGATAAGGTTTCCGCCCCTCGGTCTCCTTTTCACCAGGCTAAACAACCACAGTTCCCCCAACTTCTCCTCATAAGACTTGTTCTCTAGACCCTTCACCAACTTTGTTCTTCTTTGGACACTGTAGCGCCTCTATGGCTTTCCTGTAGTGAGGATCACCTAGGTATATGCATGTTACCACAAAAGCCTAGGAATGTCCTCCTGAACTGGCAGTTACTCCACGCTAGTGGTGGCATTTAGAACCCTGATAAGGGAAAGAAATGGCTGGATAGGTGAGAGTTTCTTTCTGGCTCCCTTATTTCTTTTCTACACTCTCAGCAGGGAGCATGATAGATGAAGAAAAAAATGTCACCAGAGGCTCATAATACCCTCATAAAAATTCATCTGTAGGAAATATTTGGCCTGAAAATTGGAAGAGGGAAACAGTTGTCTTTTAAAAGACAAACTTGTCTACTTTGTTGAGGGTCCTTATCAAGTCTCTCTTTACAAAGCAAACTGCTGTAAGACAAATCGGTAGTTTCAGCTCCTTCTACAGTAAAGCATTAGAGAAGCACTGATATGTTAAAAAAGTGGACATTTTTAGTGTTTACAAGCTGTAACAAATGCAACTACCACTGCACTTCTGCTTTTTAAAGAAGAGATTGCAAGTTTTTTCTTTATATTGCAGAGAAATTCAATTCACTGCTATTTTGCTGATCTGCACAGGAGGGAGACACAATTAACCTCTTAAGGCAGCACTAAAGCTTCCACTGTCCCTTACATCACTGGGAGATACCACTGGGATACTTGCAAATATACATTTAGGAACTTGGTGGTGGATGGAATAAAACCCACAAATCACAGGGCTGGCGATGAATCCTGCAGAAAGCATTTATATATACTAAAAAATAAAATTACAAAGGAAACATTTATATTTGCACTGGTTTATGAATTCCATTGGGGAAGATGCTAACCAAGCATCAGAGTTAGGCTTTTCCACATAAATTCATCCATTTTCCTGGTTGAACCTTTTTGAACCTTTTGTCATGATTTAGCCCCAGCCAACAATAAAGCACCACACATCTGCTTACTCGTTCTCTTCCCCAGGACAGGGGAAAGGTTTGAAAGAGTGAAAGTGAGAGAACTCATGGACTGAGATAAAAACAGTGTAATAGGACACACAGAAAAAGAAAGATAATAATAATAAATAATATATAAATAATATATAAATAATATGCACACAAAACAAGCACAATTTCTCTCCACCTGAAGTTGATGTTGCATGAAACCCCCCAGATGCCACACAAGACACCCCAAACTGTCCAGGTTCTCAGTCCACATGTGCAAGCAAAGCAAAACAAGGAATTAATTCACCACATCCCAGCAGAAGGTAGGTATTCCACCAGCACCCTGAAATTGATGTTGTAGAAGACCTCAGCAACCACACCAGGCCCCCAGCTTTCATGCCATATCAGTGCTCTTTCAGCAATGTCTAAAGCCATCTGGATGGCTTTCCTACAATGTGACAGGACCCATCAGTGAACAGAGCACATTGCTTCTTATTTTCTAGTAGCTGTTATACAGTGAGATCTCATCAGTATACGTTACCTCCACCTCTGGTGACATGCTGAAATCTTTGCCTTCTGGACAGTCCATGATAATTTCCAGAATTCCTGGATGACTGGGATTTCCTATTCAAGCAGATTGTATGGAACCCACTTACTCCATGTAGAATCAGTTCTATGAAATGTAGAGAGGACCCTCCCTCTGAACATCCAGCCCCACACCAGAACTCAAGGTGCCAGGAGGAGCTGGCCTTCAGAACCAATCACTTCTGAAACAGTTTGAACACCTTCACATGCTGCCAATATCTCTTTTTCAGTTGGAGTGTAGCAGGCCTTGGATCCTCTGTATCCCAGACTCCAAAAACCCAGGCAGTTGACCTTGGGTCTCCCCTGGTGCTTTCTGTCAGAGACTTGAGATAGGGTCATTCTCCCCAGCTGCACTGTAGATTTTCAGGAGATCTAGCAATAGAAACATGCCAGTCTGAACATGCCAAGGATATTTAACATTCTCAAGACCTATTGTAATTAGCCTGGAGAAGAAGAGAAAGGTTCAGGAAAGTGTCCTCTGCTCAAATTGTCTCTGCAAGGAGTGAAAGTAAAACACATAATTATTAATAGCTTCTGATACATGACTCCTGAAGCATGGTGATGAAATCATTGCTATTGCTCCACAGCTGATGAATACAGATGCAATCACTGAAAGCAAATACATAACTAGTCTATCAATGATTTTATCATAACATAAGTCAATAGTACACTGCACAGATGAGCGATAACCTTAATCCAATGCCCAGAGGTGACAAACCACACATAAACACCAATAACCAGTATATACAGCAGGTGAAGTGGTACATTACACAACTCTAAGAATTACTTTGGGAACTAATAAAAGAACATTGTGACCAGTGATAATTAAAGTAATACAATAAATGCTTATAGCAAATTTGTTTTAAAAGGCTCTGATCAGATTTATTATTATCTCAACTTTTGTGGCCCACATTGTGATCCATAAAGGACTGTTGTGGTTTAACCTGAGCCAGTAACTAAGCAAAATATATTTCCAGTACCACCTGCAATCACAGCTTGCACAGAGACTAAGTCTGGTCTTGATAGTAGACTTTAAATTATCCCCTGGATATAATGTAATTGTGCCTGAATGTCAGTGGTTCATGCAACTGGAAATGTTTCCCAATGATTGCACAAAGAAGGCAGAGCACAAGAGGCAGAATACGCATCTTCCATCTTGCCTGAGTGCTTGACACTTGAGAAAACTCAGCAATGAGAATTATGAACCTGTGTCTAAAATGCAAATTCAAGTTATGCCTTTGTTGTAGTCTTGAGTACCACGATGATTGTCTTAAGGAGAGTGAGCACTTGTGAAATTACACAACCCTTACACTATGCCCTACATCAGCTGTAGGGGATAACAGTAACATTGCCATGTATTTAACCCAGGTCAGCTGGTGGGAGAGCAATACCACTTCCATCTTCCTGGGTCTACATTACCTGCTGGATATATTAAAGAGGGAAAGAAAAGAAAGGCCTCAGACACCTTAGCTCCAGGCTACTGAGTGCACCACTAAGGGCTCAGTTTGTAGGAAAAGTCACAGAGCTGTTTGTGTTGGGATAGTAAGCTTTGAATTAAACAGAGATGGAGGAACAGCAGCAGGGTATCACACAAAACTGTGCTGTTACATTTCATCCCTTTCTCTTTTCTGTTTAATAGACCAAATCTGCTCCATTTGTAATTCCGCTATGGCCTCGTTTCTGGATGACATGCAGATAATTATCTCTGCTATGAAAGTAACTTGGCCATTTCATTCCTTACCTTGGGGGAGATGTTGAAGAAAGGGATAGTGCTGCATAATGAGCTTCTCCTGTGGTGCCAGGGGAAAAGAAGGATTCAGAGTTAAGATGATCCTGGATGGCTCAGGATGAGAACAGATGCATGCCTCCAGGGTTTGCCAAGCTGGAAACTCTCCTCTTCCTTTATCATGGTTCAATCTTCCTGGTATATAACATGCCAAAGCTGCTCAGTCTTATGTTTCCCAGTTGGGAGAGGTGAGACCACAACTCTCTTTCATTCTGTGAAGCCTGATCCAAGGTGTTTTACTTTGACTAACAGGATCTCCCAGGACAACTGCCATCACAATTCGATTCATTACAAATACAGTTGTTCTTGTAATTCTGAGCAAGCACTGTCCTGTTTACAGCTCTATTATGTGCACAAATTTGTGGGTCCAGGCAATAGGAATGTTTAATAAACCGGTGTACTATAGACCTAACCAAAACAAGGGCCTAGTGAAATGGGTCAATACAGGCTGCAACTTTCGTGAGTTGCTAGACTTCAAATGTTATGTCTTAACATGTGCATGGACCAGCTTTGCCCTGATCCTCATTGAACCATAGAATCACTTAGGTTGGAAGAGATCTTTAAGATCACCAAGTCTAATCACAGCCTAACCCTGCCTAGTCCACCTCTAAACTATGTCCCCAAGCACAATATGTAAACACCTTTTAAATAACTCCAGGAATGGTGACTCCACCACTTCCCCGGGCAGCCTGTTCCAATACTTGACTACCCTTTCAGTAAAGAAATTCTTACTGATATCTAAAGTAAATTTCTCCTGGTGCAATTTGAAACCATTTCCTCTCATCCTATCACTTGTTACCTGAGAGGAGACTGACCCTCATCTCTCTACACCCTCCTTGAAGGTAGAGAGTGAGATCTCCCCTCCTCAGCCTCCAATTTTTAAGACTTAAAAGCCCCAGATCCCTCAGCCCATCCTCATATGACTTGAGCTCCAAACCCTTCACCAGCTTCCTTGCCCTTCTCTGGACACTCCAGCACCAAAATGTCCTTGTAATGAGGGGCCCAAATCGGGACACAACACTCAAAGTGAGACGTCACCAGAGATGAGTAGNAAAGTGAGACCTCACCAGAGATGAGTAGAATGGAACAATCACTTCTGTGCTTCTGCTAGTCACACTATTCCTGACACAGGGTAGGATGCTGTTAGCCTTCTTGGACACCTGCGAACTCTGCTAGCTCCTGTTCAGCCAGCTGTCCACTAACATTCCTAAGTCCTTTTCCTTCAGGGAGCTCTCCACCCACTCTGCCCAAAGCCTGTAGCTTTGCCTGGGGTTATTGTGACCAAAGTGCAGGACCCACCACTTGGCCTTGTTGAACTCCATAAAGCTGGCCTCTGCCCATAAATCCAACCTGTCCAGGTCCCTCTGCAGAGCTTTCTTGCCTTCCAGCAGATCTACAGCTGAGTTAGCCAGGGCTGTTTTCCACACCACCTGACATCACTCCCAAATAAAAAGGTTATGGAACTCTTTACAAATTTGCATGTCACCCTTGCGCAGGGGCCATGATAATCCAGTAATAAAAGGGATTTGAAAGGCTGGGGTAGCAGCAGAGCATGGGTCTCTTAATGCTAAGGTCACGACCCCCTAGTTGGGCACCAAAAAGAGGACTGATACTGTCCTGAAGCTGCACCAAATCACCTCTCTCTGACAAGCCCTTTTTATGAGGGAGTGATGTCAGGTGGTACAGAAAACTGCCTGGCTAACTCAGTTCACCTGTGTTGACTGCTTGAGGAGGTTAACTCTGGCCTGGCCAGAATCAGGACACAGTGATTTTTTTCTCCTATCAATTTGAGAAAGAAAAGTTTAAAAAATGTTTGAAAAGTTCATTTCTACACTCCTTTTCACCTTGGCTCTTGTCATGTCAAGGTTCTTAATATCCTACATGCATTGTCATAATTCATTTTTTCCTCTAAAATTTTTGAACCATTATTGTCCATTTATTCCTAGACACTCTCTAATATGACCTTTGATGTCATGAAACCTGGTTACAGGAAAATAAGGGAACAAATCTCTACCCTTAAGCAAGGAAATCAAACCCAAATACCATTTTTAATGTTATTTTTCATGTTTGCAACAAACTATACTGTTAAATCTGAAGATCAGAAAAACATATTGCCGGGTACTTCAGGAAAAATTATTCTTGTCAGGTTAAAATTTTGAATGAGGTACCAACATAGCTGATTGCAAATTCATAGCTATAAATCCAGAAAATTTGTTACTATAAGACTTAGAGGAACAAGCAAATCTGAGTGTCCTTATGTAACTAGACTTCCCAGAATCACTGAAGTTCTTACATTAACTAGGTAATCTGGACAGCAACAACCAATTTTCTTAATGGTAGTAGTCCAGTATTTAGTACAACAGGATCCCATGCATTACTACAGTATAAATGTATGAATCAATTTATTACTGGTAATAATTTTTTATCATTATTATTACATGTATAGTATAAATCCATCTCAAGTGTCAAAAAAGAATAAAATTGAAATCCTTCAGAATTCCACTAAAAGCTACGAAATACTACTTCCTAATCACTTAGAAAATTTCAGATTATATTTGAAAAAGAAAACTTGGTCACTACCTATGAAATAATTCCTCAGAGTTTCAAAATCATTTTAACTCTGAAGCCTTCTTCTACACTGTGATACTTGGTCTTTCAGTATCTGGGAGATCCCAAACTTGAGAAAAAGACTGCTTTGAATTTGGTGGTAATATGAATTAGGAGCAATAATGATGAGCTGAAAAGTTTCTTTTCTCTTAGGACACAGCCTTATATTCTGTATTCTTATACTGCAACAAATAATGAATGATTATTTTTCGTGTATGTGTCACTTCAGAAATTGCTTGAAGTGACAAGGGAGAAAAGATACTAAACAGGAACTGCAGCATACCCATTGTAAAATGATCGATATGATAATACCCAGAGATCTGTGCTAAACATGGCATTATCATTCGCATTCAGGACAAACATTACAACAGTGATATCAAACAGCTGACAGTCATGCTTTGGTTGCAAACCATGGGAGCCATTTTCATGATCCACTCTTAATACTCAGGATATGGTAAGATTGCACAGCTCAGTGTATTCTTTTGTGGTTGGCTAAGCATTGTCCTGCAGGTGTTTACCACTGCTAAGTATTATCTCCACATCTTTAAAAAGTCCTTCAGTGTCTGCTTTGAGAAAAGAAGACTGTGGATACACACATCCACACACACACACACACACACACACACATACACACACCGCTTTTCAAGTGCCTTGTTAGAAGGGTGAATTCAAGTTACCTTCATCTAAAAGCTGATCTTGTTTATAATACCTGTGAGTAGACTTTGTAGGCACAGACAGTGGAGTTTCAGAACCTCTGGCCTTGAGTTGATATACCTAGAAATTTCTGGAATTTCAATTAAACTGAAGTTGCCAACCTCAGCAAAACTTGTCTCACTTGACAAGGAAGCCAGAGTAGACAGCCTGTATACATTTTCCTGTGTGCCTCCACCATCACGCAGCCTAAATTTTCTTGGGCAAGAAGTGATCCAGCAGACCTGTGAAAACTAAACTGGTTGCATATTGGGATTCTTGTTTCTTGCTTATCAGGTATGTTCTAGCATTTTCCTTTACAGAATAATATCCTGGGTAGGAGCTGAATACTGTAATCACTGTCATAATTAGTGAAAATCACTTGCTTTGAAAATAACAAAGATGTCAAAATGAGGGTTCAGTAATTTAGGAATACTTGTTATCTTGCTGGGGACAAATTGTGGGCCTGATCCAAAACCCAGGAAGCTCAATGAGAAGCTTTTCATTGGTGTCAGTAGGTCTTGGATCAGGCCTTTCATTAAGATACAGTAAGAAAACAGCTGTTGCTCTAGTGCTGAGATGGCGTGAAAGTGCTAAGGTCAGTGAAGTGGTTCCTGGATATAACATATGAAGAATGCAAAACCGTCCAAAGTGGTACCCCAATGCAAGACATATTGCTATTCCAGTTATTAGCAATTGGGATTCACGGACATCTATTTTTACCATTCATTGGATATGCATTCTGCTTTCTGGCAGTATTTAAAAACTCATTAAATAGAACATTAAATGATAAAAAAAATTATAAACAAAAAGCCATATTTCATTACATTCTGGTTACTTACAAAATCATATCTACCTATTCTAATAAAAAACAAAGTAGTTAGAATGCAAAATATCTTCACTAAATAGCTAAGTAAGAAAAGAGCTAGGAAAGCAGGAGGTAAATCACTTAGTGCAAAAGGATTTAGATTCACCCTTCTTGCTGTGCCCCATAAAAAAAAAAACCAAACGTGAATGTATCATCTAAAAGACTGAAGCAACTCATGTTTATACTGGGATTTGATTTTGTCACTGCATCTTATCCAAGTAATTCTTTCACTGCTGTTCTACTGATTTAAGACTGAACTGCTATTTATTTATTGGAAAGGCATCCTATTAAGAAATTATTGTGTCCTACTTTTAAGGAAACAGCAGACAAATCATACCAAAATATTTTTTTGGTGTTTATTCAGTAACTAGTGATATCAAAATTCAGGAGAAAAGATTTTGATATCTGATGAAGCAGTTGCTTGCATTTCCAGATGGTCTGCATGGAAGTGACATTCTACACCCCCTGTGATAATGTGATGCATTGGCAAGTGATTACGGACATTTGCTTACTTAATTAATAGAGGGCTGCACATCATTCAGCAATAAGGCCCGTGTGCTCGGCTCCACTGAAAGTCATATGTGCCTCACACAGGGACCACTTGGGCTCTCCCGTCAAAACCCTCATCAGGACTCATCTCCCACAGCAGAGTCCACAATTTTCAACAAAGAGTGCAAGAGGACTCTTCTGATTTCACCTATGGAGAAGAAGTTATGGCAGATACAGCTGCCTTTTAAAGCACATCAGGAAAGGATGGACCCCATGAAAAACAGAACCAAAACCACTCCTGCTTGCTTCCTTAGCTTCTTAATAGCAGTTTCATGCCTTGTATCTCCACCGACAATCAGTGAAGTAGTTAGCAAGCTGCCAATAGGCACAAACTCCTAGTGACCAGAGTGGATTTACAGACAACTCAAAAGAATGAAGCAAAGGTGATAAATTAATTTTCAATGGGAGCAATGCATATGTTAAGAGATAGTAAAGAACAGCCTGTATGCATGTGCAATGTCCATCATAGCTGTATGTACACCATGTACTCCATACTTTCACACCTATTTCTGTCTAATAAGTACATTATGTTTGTTCTTTTCTTGGCACCCCTACTTCACTTGCATTTATTGCAGGGTTAAGTTTTAGTGAGTTTCATGTGCTGGGATTTTCAAAGTGGTTTAAGACTATTGACTTTCAATAGGGTTTGGGTAGCTAATTGCCTTTTCCTTTGTTCTTTCCGAATTCCAGACATAGCTCTTCTGTTTGTTCATTTCAGTCTTATGACAGAATTTCCCTGAAATGTTATATCCCTCTTGAACCAGAAACAAAAAAAAAAAAGAAAGAAAAAACCTTTTAAAACAACAGAGCAGTATCTCTGTTTCTTTTTAATGTAAACCAAAGGAAATAGTTGTCCTTCTTCCTTTAAATGTCCAAAACTTTTGGTCCCTTATGTATTTAAGTTAAACAATACAGATGGCACATGCATTAATTCGTCTCCTTGAGATCTTAATTCCAACCTGGCAGAGGATCTGGGTGATACAGCCTTTCTCTGAGTTCCTTCTCAGTGTGTGCCCTGCTGCAGTGCTTTAGAGCCTCTTAAAGGGCTCAGAATGCTGAAAACTTAGAGACCTTGGACTGCCCATTGAGCCAATGTACTTCTGCCTAGAAGCTTTTATTTAATTCTTTCACAGCCAACCTACATAATCCATTGCTGTCTGTCAGATTTGACAAGCAGCTTTGACCTCTAGTTGTCCAGAATATCTTGTCTTCTGTCTTATTGGTTAGCTATGAGTTAAACCCTGCTTACTGCCAATCCTAGAAAGTAAAAAGCAAGAGGTGACCAGTACAAAACAGAAGAGAATCATTCCTCTAACCTAGTAGATAGCTCCCCTAACAATAAAGGAAAGAACAGATATTTTTTAATCATCACAAAAGTCTTCCAAAGGCATTCAGAAGGGCAGAAAAAGGGACAGAGAGTGCATGAAAAGAAGCAAACTGCAGCATAAGCTTTTGTGAACTGCTACCTCAGCAAGAGTGAATCGGTCAGACGCACAACTGAGAGAATGATGTGTAGAAACGAAAACAGGAGAAACCAGAGGTTGTAGGTAATGGATAAATGCAGGGGGGAGATGGACAGAAGCATTAGTCACTGGTTAAAGTTTTTCCTTTTCCCTGTTTGTCTCTGTCATTAGTGACTTCATGGACTATGCTCTGACTTTAGGTACTTCACTGTCCTGTTCAGCAAGGGATGGGGACAACTGTACAGACCAGGTGTAAGCACTGCTCAGTAGTAACTAAAACACCTCTGCATTAGCAGTTCTGTTTTCAGGGAAAATCCCATAGCTCGGCACAAGATATTATGAAGAAATGTAACTCGTTATTTTAAAAACAACTTTTCTACTTACTAAAAATAAGAAACAATCTTCACTTCCATATCCACTTTTTAGTATTGGGGCTTTAGTTCTTTAAATTTCTTCTATGATATAGTGATCTTCTTCATGGCAAGAAATTACTATTTAATCTTTAAACCCAAGGGCAAATAAAGCTCTAAAGCTGTTTCATCCTCATGGGAGTTAGCACCTAAATAATATGATTGAATTCTAAGGTAGGAAAAATGACAAGACATATATATGCCCTGTATGTTTCTGCCCCTACCCAAACACTTCTGATCTTTATAAGCCTGCTACTTGCCCAAAATCACACATTGTCTTGATGTCAAAAAGCATTTTCATTAACAATCTGGAGCCTCTGTTACTGACATATCACCTTTGCATCTGCAGGCAGAAATTAAAGTTATTTAAAGTGGTTGAATAATATGACTGGAGATTTTACAAGCAATCAGGAGCTGGTAGAAAGTGCAAATTAGAATTATGATGACACATATCAGTGTAAATTCTTGTAGTAACCAATTACCAACAGGCAGACTACAATCATTTTTCTGTACTTCTGCCTGCAGTACAGTATCAATGACCTGACAAGAATTTATGCTCTAGAGAAAAGCTGACTGGAAGGATAATTGGAGACAGAGGAAAATATTAATAGAATACAAAATCCTCTTCTGTTAGGAAGGATTTCTGTTATAAATTTGGCCCATGTTCAGCTGACACCAAAAGATATTTTCAGGCTAGTTCATGGATGTTGTGGTCTCCAGTTTAGTTCCTACAGGTAATTAATTAACATAATCTGCTTTGGAAATCCGAAGAAAGAAGCTGAAAGGTGGAACTGGAAATCAGCTAGGCACTGCCCAGGCACTTCAAACAGGTCACACTGTACAGGTATTAAAGAAATACTTTGAAAGTGTGTTATATAGTACTCTATGTCCACCCATCAGACCCATTTGATGTCCATCATTGTCACTTTCAGATGAGAGCTGGATATTTGTCTAATGCAACTTCGAAAGCCAAAAAATCATCTTGACATGAAAGCTGTACTTTATTATATAGTTGCATCTAAAACACATTCTCTGTCTTGGTGCATTTCTAATCTCATTTTTCATTGACAGCACTACACATCTCTGAGACTTCAATCCTTCCATCCTTCCAAGGATGGAACTTCAATTGTAGCATCTATCCATCTGGGTAAGAAAAGAGCAACACCAGACATCTGATGTTATTTGTTTAGCAAACGAGAGTTTGTTTTGAAGTGAAAATTCTGATACTTTTCAGAAATACTTAAACTATGAAAATCCTCTTGGACATCTAGTATTTACTGAACCAAACTCCATCAGAAGATATTTTTATTTCTTTTCTCAAATATGTCTCCTTGTGGTGGGTTAACCCCACTGGAGGCCAGTTTCCCACCGAAGCCGTTCTATCAGTCCGTTCCTGAGTTAGACAGGAGAAAAAATATAACAAAAGGCTTACAAGCTGAAGTAAGGACAAGGAGATACCATTTAGAAATTACCATCATGGGCAAAACAGACTCAACACAGAATAAAAGGCATCTGATTTATTACCCATTCAAAACAGAGTAGGATAATGAAAAATAAAACCAAATCTTAAAACACCTCCTCCCACCCCTCCTTTCTTTCCTGGATCAACTTTATTCCAAAATTCTCTATCTCCTCCCCTCAAGTGGCACAGTGGGATAGGAAATGGGGGTTGTGGTCATGTCATCAGATACTGTCTCTGCTGCTCCTTCGTTCTCAGGAGAAGGTCTCCTCACACTCTTCCCCTACTCCATGAACTTCTTCAGTGTGAGTCCTTCTCATGGGGGCTTCAGTTCTTCACAAACTGCCCCAGCATGGCTTTTGTGGGGTGCAGATTGTTGGGGGAGGCAAGCAGTGGGTCTGCTAGCAATCCGGCCCTGACGGCCGAAGGAATTGACCTTGACAGCATTCCTGCATTCCCTTGAGATAGAGAAATCACTCCCTTTGTAACAAGTTCACAGAACAAGGTGATGACGAAGATGGGGTGCATACTTCCCAGAGCCAAGTAGAAGGCAGAAAAAGATGACCAATGGAAAAGGTGTAAAACAACCCCTTAGCCTATAGCATTCCTATGTGTTGTTTAGTTAATACTATAAAGAGTCTGTCTCTACGACAGCAGGTCTTCAGGAACAGGCTGCTCCTACTTCAGTCCCCCAGGGGGTCACAGGTCCCGCCATCAAACCTGCTCTGTCGTGGGCTTCTCTCTTCATGGGTTGTAGGTCCTTCCAGGAACTTGCTCCAATGTTGTCTTCCCACCGGTTCAAAAACTCCTTCAGGTGCCTCCACCTGCTCCACCATAGGATTCTCCATGGGCTGCAGGTGGAAACTCTACTCCTCATTGTACAAAACACCCAAAACACTCCTGCATAGTTTTGAATAGGTCTTGACAATACTTCTTGTCCTAGTTTTTCTGCTAATGTCAGAATATGAGTTTTGTGCAAATTCAGGAGATATTCTGAGTTGTTCTCCATGGTAATTGCATTAAAATGATTATTTCCCCAGTTCACTATTTGCAGTTCACTATTTGCAGTATTGATAAGTGAGCATAAGAGAAATATGCTAAACTATACAATGTGTTTTGAAGCTACTTACAATTCATTGAATAACATCAATAACTGATTTGCAAGTTCTCTTTCAGTTGTTACTCAGTCTCAGTTTTAAAATGGATTCTTTCAAAACAAATGTATTGGGGGTTTAAATGGCAAGGTTTTGGTAGAGGGTAGTGGTGTACAGGGGTGGCTTCTGTGAGAAACTGCTAGAGGGTTCCTCTATATCCAAAAAAGCCAAAGGCTGGAAACGGCCAGGACAGTTGACCCAAACCAGACAAAGGGGGTATTCCATGCCATATGATGCCATGGTCAGTATAAAAGGGAGCTAGCCAGGAACAGGGCTCAAGTATGTGCAGCTGGGGTATGGTCCAGCATCATGAGGGGTCTGAGTTGTACAGTTTTGGTGAGAATCTGTATCGTGAATCACCAGCTTTGTACATTCTAAGTCCTGTTATTGTTATTTCCATGTCCCTATGCTGTCCCAGTGAACTGTCCTTGTCACAATCTCACGTTTTGCCTTTGTCTCCCATTCTCCTTCCCATCCTGCTGGGGGAGGGGTGACCAAGTGGCCTCTGCTGCTGTCTGGGGCTAACCCATGACAGAGTCAACCGACCACAAAAAAAATACCCCAACAACCCCTTGCAAATTCCACTTAAACCAGCTATATTAGCCAATTTACAGATCAGCTCTGTGAAATGAAAGGACTAGAATAGCAGAAAAAATTTCTTGTCGATAAATGTGAAGTGAAACAGTCTTTTAGCTTCACAAACGAAATGATGGCTCAAGGCTGACATCAGCAAGAAAGAAGGCCCTGGTCTTTTAGCACATAGGTAACTCCATGAAAACATCAATATGATATTTCAGTCTTCCATGAAAATAACCGACAAGCTCAGTAGCAGTTAAAAGATTTTTTAGGAAAGCGGTAAAACAGGAAAGATGATTATACCACCATATGTATTCATGGTTCTCACACTGTTTTAATACTGCATGCACTCGCACTCTGGAAATGGAATAAAGTCTGAAAAAGGCAGCAAGGGATATTGAAACTCTGGAGCAGCTCACAAATAAGTCATGACTGACTGAATAGATTCAATTTCTCCATCCTGTGCAAGAGACAACTGAAGGTAGATATGTTAGTGATTCAAAATCATGAGTAACACCCAGTGGATAAATAGGGATTGACTATTTACTCTCTTCGAGTACAAGTAAGAAAAGTAATCAAACAATGTCAACAAGAACCACCTGTAGCACAAATTAAAGGAGGTTGTTCTTCAGGCAACAGGTAGTAGAGCTACCTGTTCAACACCCTTCCAAAGGACCTTGTGGATGAAAGAGGTTTGCATGAGTTCAAAGGGAAACTGGATGAAAGTCTTTGAAGAAAGAACCATGAAAGCATTTCTAAACAGAAAAACCATGTCAGAAAATGCCCTGCTCTGTAAGTCATCCAACATCAGGGAGGTATCACGTATGCTTTGCTGGAAACAGGAAATGGGATTAGATGGGACCTGTGAGCTGAAATAGTACAGTTATTATTATCAATGCTTTCCATATCTCCAGAGGGACTTTGACAGACTGGAGAAATGGGCTGACAGAACATCATGAATTTCAACAAGAGGAAGTGTGAGTTCTTGAACTTGGGGAGGAACAACCTCAGGCTCAAATGTGTGCTGACTGATAAGCTGGAAAGAAGAAAAGGACCTGGGTGGTGGACACCAAGTTGACCATGAGCCAATAATGTGCCATTGTGGTGGCAAAGGCTAATGGTATCCTGGGCTGTATTAGGAGGAATTTGACCAACAGCTGGAGGAGGTGATCCTTCTCTACTCAGCACTTGTGGGGCCACTTCTCATGTGTTCTGTGTCTGGTTCCAGGCTCCTCTGTAGTAGAAACATACTGGAAAAAGTCCAGTGGATGGCCACAAGGATAATTAAGGAACTTGAGCATCTCTTCTATGAGTAAAGACTGAGAGAGCTGGACTGTTTAGCTTAGAAAAGAGATGGCTCAGGGGGATCTCATCAATGTCATTATCTGAAGGGAGGATGTAAAGACAACAAAAAGACCTAATCCTAAACCCATCTGATGTACGTTAACCTTAGCAAGCCATAGCGAGAGGTCTGCTAGCCGGAGACGGGAAAAACAAAGCAGTCCAGATAGCCTTGACTGCACCAGGTGAGTTGTCCAGTGACAGTATGGGCATGATTTCTCACAGAGATTGCAAAGAATTTTCTGCTCCTTGAAGAGTGCCCCAGCTTGTGGAGTAAAACACACTGCTACCCTTGCCCTTGTTCATCTTGGCAGCATGCATAAGGTTGTTTCATGAACCCACACCATAAATAAAAATCACCAGCATGTGTGATGTGTTGGATGAAGAGACTGATCTTTACAGACAACTCAATTCTGATCCATATGCTGGACAGAAAATTACCCCTTTCACAAAGTGTAGTGGTTTCCAGTTATAAAGGGGCTACAGAAGTTAACCATAATGGGAACTAATAATTGTGCTTTCTTGTGCATCATCAGATGGATTTCAGCTGAAAGGAATAGTGGGATCTTGGTATTTCTGACAAGTTTGGGTGATCAGTGAAGTCACTTGTGGAACACAGAAATCACATGTGGAATACAGAAGGATCAAATTTTCATTGTAACAAATATAATTAAACTGCTGTATGACACTGAGTTCTTCTGACATAATTGTTAATGCTGTTAAACCCTACCAGTAAATGTGTGGAATCCTTTAACATTCTGCTTATAGTATTCTTTGTTATTTATCAATTTACCTCTCACAGTTTTGGAACTGATTCCAGGGGAAGATTAACAGCTGTGATAACACCTCATTTTGTGAAGATGTTCATCCAAGACTTCTTATCCTGGCTCCTAGATTCATGTGATTACTTGAACATCTTTTGTTTTATCAGTGGAGTTTATTTTGTATTTTGGTGACAGGACTAAATAAAACAAGCACCTCATTGCCACCAAAAAAGCCACCCCAGTCTGAAAAGATGAATAGAGAGACATTAGGCAGTGGGTGCTAGTATCCACAAAGCTAACAGGAAGCATAGTAGACATCTCTTGTAAAATGTACCCCTAAATTCACATATTCCTAAATTCACTTATTCTTGCAGTTTGAAGTATTTAATGCATTGTTTTCTGAGCATTTGATGCAAATAAAGTTGCACTTTATTTTTTCCCCAAAATCTTACAGATTATTTTTCTGATATCTACACACAGTATTAGTTAAGATTACTTTTGTTGGACAGAAATTCTGAATAAGACCAATGTGCCACCAGTTGTCACAGTGCCAAGATCTGACAACGAAAGCTGATACAGCATAGTATCACTGTCAAGCCAAAGCTTTTGGAGAGATGGAACAGACTTCAACCAAGAAACCTGATTAATTGATTCCTTTGTTATACATGGGCAGAGAGCGAAAGCAGCATATTAGTCATTACTGAAATGAGACAGTGGAGTTAGAGGACATAATGGAAAGCAAGAGTAATGAAATCAGGGAAGTTATAAAAAGGAGACGTGTGAGTAGGAGAAGAGAAGGAGGGATAGAGTGTTGCTTATTCAAAAAGACTGAAGTCGAGGTGAAAAAAAGAAGGAAAAATACCCCAACCCCCAAACCAACCAACAAATAAAACACAAAACACAAATCCAAAGCAATGAGGAGCAGGTAAAGAGAAAAACAGAAGAGGAATTTACATGATCCATTTATTATTTTTTCATTTATAATCAATCAGAGTTGACTGGAATGATCGGTTATTTACAGCAGGAAATCATGGTGTGGGGAAGATTTTTCTGTTACTTTATGTAAAAATGAATGCATCTGCAAAAGGCAAGAAAGGTAAATAGTATTGGAAATTACCTAGGAAAAGACATAGTACAAAACAAAAGCCTTTTATTTCTCAGAATTTGGGGGATTCCGGTTTTGTCTGGGGAGGGTGGGCATCTTTTTTTTTCCCCCACTGGGGGAATAACAGGATCATCACAACCATCTGATTGTGACACTATTTCATAAATAATCCTGGACTTTCTCAAAACAAAAAGGTAACGTTACATCAACTATTTTGAATTACAGATGCACAAGTCAAATCCAAGACAATTTCATATATGTGTGTTCAGTGGGGGTCTAAATTAGGGCTACATCCACCTAGGTGCTTCCATCTTTCAAACAACAATATAACACATCTCTGGCATTTCAAGTGGTAATGTGCACAGGTAAATTAAATTACTCATTGATAAATGTGGATTCAATTACTCATTTGACAAAGCCACATCAGGATCATCAACTGGGAAATATTTGTCTTGGGTTCAGCTAGGATAAGATTAATTTTCACCAAAAGTTGGGATGGGACACAATCAGGGCAGGTGACCCAAGCTAACCAAAGGGGGTTATGTCATAGCATATGATGTCATGCTCAGTATAAAAGGCAGCTTGTCAGGGAGGAGTGGGGCAGCTCTAGGACAGGTATCTCGGGTATGGTCCAGCTTCATGAGGGGTTTGAGTTGTGCAGTTTTGATAAGAATCTGTATTGTGTTTTACCAGTTCTGTATATTCAAAGTCCTATTACTGTTATTATTTCCATGTCCCTGTGCTGTCCCAGTAAACTCTCTTTATTACAACCCCATGGTTTGCCTTTGTCTCCCCATTCTCATCCCACCAGGGGAGGGGTAAGCGAACAGCTGCATGGTACTCGGCTGCCGGCCAGTGCTAAACCATAACAGGATTTCTTTATGTCCTCTCTCTAGCAAGTCAGCATTGGCTTAAAGTGCCACTGGCAAGTGTAGCTGGCGGTTCTTCCCAGCCCTCTCAGTCCAGGGGCTACAGAAATGTAGAGAAGTCCACAGCAAGTGAAGGCACACTTCCCCTGAGAATTGGTTAGCCTCAGGGGAAATAAATGTCCACCCAGACAAGACAAGATGCACTGATGGACAATGATCAAAAACATTCTAAGCAGAGATTCAAACTGTGATTTCCAGTGAGGTATCTGAAATAGAGGAGTTTGTGAAGCACATGGACTTGACTCCCAAAAGAGCATGAAAGGTTATAAAAGTCATGAGGGGTTGAAAATTTTATTACAGTCTAAACAGAGAGAATCTCCCTGCATAACTTAGAATAAAGCTCAGGTTTTCTTTATCAAACTCTTGCAACAAGTACAAATCAACTAGACAACATTTATTTCTGGCATTATTTCTGTACTCATGGTGAAAATAAGAAGGCTAGAAAAAAAAAAGCAACATAAAAGAGCTCTCAAAAAGAAAAGTTGAGAAAGGTTTACCCAGGAGATAACTTACAATGGAAAACTGATTCAATAAATTAACATACATGCTTGCATTAAAGCATATATTTACTCCATATTCATCAGAGAAATTAAGTTTGTGGTACACAATGATTCAGTAGAACCAAGGTATATGTACAAGATTAAACATAGGTTCAAATACTTTGCTGAATCAGGGTGCAGTTTAGGTGTCAAGGAACTGTGGTTCTGTTTTCTCTGTGCTTAGTAAATTTGACAGTGGTGTACAGGTTACCTCTCTTCCATGCCTCTCAATTATCATCTGTGGGAGTACCACAGTGTAGCTCTGACATACAGAGAACCAATAAATACTTCATGAGACTCACAGTCGCTGTTTAATCACAGTTCCTTTTTGAGTTTATGGAATTTGTGTTGATACAAAAGGAAAATAGTACAGTACTGTTTGAAACACAATAGTGAAAACAAGCATAAGAATAAACTCATGTAAGCTAAAAATAAACTAAGTTAATATTAAAAATATGAGAATGACAGAAGAGAAATATGAAGTGATGGTTAAAAGCTAAACACAGATATTTAAAAGACTTTGTCGAAAAGATCAGTGTAAAAGCATGACAGAAGTGCTTATTTCTATGGCATGACACTTCTATTCATATTAATGTAGAAGATCAATTCCTTCCATGAATGTTCACAAAATTACTGATTAATTACTGAGAGATAGGGCTAAAATTTATTGCAAATAGAATGAATAAGAAAAACATGTATAAATCTGGACTAAACTGCCATAGGTTTCTCTAAATCTACTTTTTCCCTAAGAATACTAGCAGCAGCATGAAAACTACAGATACTCAAAAATTAAATCTTTTCCTTGCCTACTGAAAGACTATTATCAAACAGCCCAATCAAGTTTATTGACTCTAAGGTTAACAACTTGAATAATTTAATTATTTATTTAATTGGATCCAAGGTTTGTTCTTCCAGACCATTGTTATTATGTAGAACCACTCAATACTTCAGATTTCATAACATCCATGTGCCAAGATCCAGTTCACTGTGCTTATACTGCATTATTTAAACTGTTGTAGTAGGGCCTGATCTAAAGCCTTTTGAAGTCAATAAAAAGACTCTCACAGACTTCAAAGGGCTTTGCATTAGGCCCAGAGTATTTTCTTTGCAAGGCTTTTGTACTTGATAATATCTGCTATGGGAAAGAAGGTGTAAGGAGAATTATTGGCAGTCTTAGGAGGTCTTCTTCAGAGAACTTCTATGTGTACCTGAATATTTCAGGTCAGTCAGTGGTTAACAATAAACTGCACTTAATTTAATGTAGGTCCTCCTGAAACAAACAAACAAAACCATATGGCATTTCTTGGCAAAACTGGAAAAAACTGTAAAAAACTGTAGTCTTTTGGACAGCAGGTTGAGTTTGCCTCATCCCCCAGATAGTACTTTTTATACTTATGGGTTATTTAATTATCTGGATTTTTTGTTTTACACAAAGGCAATTTTTAATGAAGAATAATGTTTTAAAAGTATTTTTACTTTTACTTAAATTCCATTTCAAGACTGTCAAATTCAAATGTTTTGGAAATATAAAAAATCATTATGTAAAGACTGGAAAATTTTAGATATTCAATAAAATACTTCCCCAAGACTTTTGTCTATTTTTCCACAGGTTTTATTTGGATTTGTGAATAAGTTTGATCTCCCCTAAACAGTAATAATGAGTTTTTGCCAGGTACCAAATATAACGCTTAGCCATAAAAATCCAATGGCTAATTTATGTAGAGATAAAGCTTGAGCAATTCACAGAAATTCTTGCCCCTATTAATCTTGCTGTCTGTGATAAAGATTTTGAAATTGGTTTATTTAGACCTGAATCACAGAATCACAAGGTTGGAAAAGACCTTTAAGATCGTCAAGTCTAACTGTTCCTGTCCTATGCTAAACCATATCCCTAAGTACCTCATCTACTCTTTTTTTAAACACATCCAGGAATGGTGACTCAACCACTTCCCTGGGCAGCCTGTTCCAGGCCCCAACAACTCTTTCAGTGACAATTTTTTTCCCAACATCTAATCTGAACCTGCTCTGGCACAGCTTCTTGACATTTCCCCTTGGCCGATCTCTACCTGCTCAAGCTCCTGCGTATCACAACTGAATGTTATGCCTGTTACATTTCATAGTGAGTCCATCTTTGTTTGAGACCTTTGGAATGTATCTCACTTTAACTCCACATCTTTTCTTCTAAATTAATGTGCAGGATTCACATACAGCATATACTGAAGTATTTAGGAAGTTGTAATCAAGGCCGGTAACCTTTCTCCTTATCTCACTTTCACCTTATCTGTGGCAAGGTGTGGGTCTTAGCAAGAATTCAGAATATTTTAGTTCCCCTTTTTATTCCACTAGATCCTCTAGAAAATTTAAAGGAGGTTTTTTCCATGCAGTATACATGCAATCTCCAGAACATTTTCAAAGACATCATTTTAATTACCAATGTTCAGGTCAGCAGCTTCTTTCCACAGCTATGGGGATGTATTTTTTCTCTTAGATAAAGAATCTTGAGCAAATGCAGATGAGTTCTCTCAAGATCAGTAACAAATAATTTTATCCTTTTATGTGTGATTTATAAAAACTATATGGTTTGTTTTCTTTTACTTCCACTAGATAAATCACTGAATGAGCCCCTGGTGTTTAGCACACTACCATTTAAAGGGTGTGATCCAAAGCCTACTGAAAATAATAGAAATATTTCAATTGATCACAATTGACTTTTGATCTGAATTTAACATATCCAACATATTACTTGCATTTATTGTCAATCTAATGTTATAAAGTTCTGTAATGGGGAAACTATGAGCTACAATTCCAGGTTTCATTTGTTCTAAGGCTTATGTAAAAAGCTGAGAAGTGGAAAATGTGGTTATTCAAGGACTCAACAACGCCACGTGCTGCAGTTTTATACTGAGTTTAACTAGTACCACCCTTGCTCATGTGCTTAGCACTTTGCAAGTGTGCTGGCTTCCAGCTGATGTGGTGACTAGTCAGCTCTATCACTGACAACAAGTAAAACCCATTTCCAAAATGCTACTGTAGCACCAGCTGAACCTAACAGCTTGCTGGAAACCATCTCTGATAAACAGACATGTCATTCTGCTCACTTGGCTGGATTGCCCCAACAGATTCAACTACCTTGGATTTGAAGATGACAAAAGTTTCATCTCTTTCATGTATTGATGTTGTTCTCTGTCCTAAAGGCTGTCATATAGAAGGAAATTATCACAAGCAGCCAGCCTGGAATTGCATTTGAGACTGTGGAGGTTGATATTTGTTCCTTCTGAGCACCAGGACAGTGCACACTGATTCATGGAAGAGAGAAATGTCATTATTCACAAAGAGCTTCCTCCTTATGCTCAGATGCATATGTCATTCATCACTTTCAAACAGTATTACTGACAGAAAGAGAAAGAGCTCAGGGCATGGCCAAAATGTACAATCTTTTTACAATCTCTAATTTACCAAACACAAGATATTTGTTCCTGCTTAGGAATGGCCTTGTGATGAAACTGGAAAACACCCATTTCATGTCATATATACCAGGTCCTCAAAAGACTTTATTATAGTCAAAATAACAGGCAATCAAAAGGAAATTGTGCATACAAAGGGTTGGAAAATTCTCCAGAATAAATATAACCATCTACCATACCTCGATGACCACAAAAATGTAATTCAGAAATACATATGAGAAAGGTGGAGAGAACTAAGAAGCTCCAAACACTTCCATTTGCAAAAAACAGTGCCCAAAACATTTTACAGAATCAAAGAATATCTTAGGTGGGAAGAAACCTCTGGAGATCACATAGTCAACACTCCTTGCACAAATCAGGGTCAGCTAAAGCTGATTTCCCAGCAGGTTTTGAGTATCTTCAACGATGGGGACTCCACAGTCTCTCTATGCAGCCTGTTCCCATGTTAGATAAACCTTAGGGCAAATTTTTTTTCTTGTGTTCACAGGAAATTTTCTGTACTTCAACATGTGCCTATTGTCTCCCATCCTGCCACTGTATACCTTTGAGAAGAGTCTGGCTTCATCTTCTTTAGCCTCCCCATCATCAGGCATTTATACACATTTGTAAGACTCCTTCTGGGAATAGGTCTTGGTAGCGTATACTGGGGCTGTGTAGAAAAGTCTTGGTAGCAGGGATGGGGGGTATGTTTGAGTGTGTTACAGATGTGGCTTCTCTGAAAAGCTGCTAGAAGCCTTCCCTATGTCTGATAAAGCCAATGCCAGACAGCTCCAAGACAGACCTGTCATTGGCTAAAGCCAAGCCCATCAGTAACGGTGGTAGAGCCTCTGGGATAACATAATTAAGAAGGGGGAAAAAAACCTTGCACAGCAGCAGTTGCAGCAAGAGAGAAGAGTGAGAATATGTGAGAGGAACAACCCTGCAGACACCAAGGTCAGTGAAGAAGGAGGGGGATGAGGTGTGCCACGCACCAGACCAGAGATTCCCATGTTGCCCATGGACAAGATCATGGTAAGGCAGGCTGTCCCCCTGCAGTCCGTGAAGGATAACAGTGGAGCAGATATCCACCTGTAGACCATGAAGGATGCCACATTGGAGCAGGTGAAGGAACCTAAAGGAGGCTGACACAATATGTGATGAACAGCTCAGGGAGAATAGGTAGAGAAATGAGAAGTGACGAAGGGAGGGATGGGGAAGGTGTTTTTAAGATTTTATTTTGTTTCTCATTATCCTGCTCTGATTTCATTGGTAATAAATTAAATTAATTTTCCTCAAGTTGACTCTATTTTGCACATGATGGTAATTGGTGAGTGACCTCTTCTTGTCCTTATCTCAATCCATGAGTTTTTTGCTATATTTTCTCTCCCCCGTCCAACTGAGAAGTTGGAGTGATAGAGGGGCTTTTGTGGGCACTTGGCCTTCAGCTAAGGTCAACTCACCTTATAGCTATATCTATGTGGTCAATCTGTCTGTTCCCTATTTTGTACTGCAGTCCTATTGTCAGACCACACTATGTGAAGGTCTAACAGGCAATGCTACATCTTAGTAGACTAAAAAAAAGTCCTGCTTCCATTTGTAGCTTTGTGGTTCATGCTAGGAACTTCACTCCCTCTTCATGTTCTTTACTTTCCCTTTCTGCAATGTAAGGATGAACTTCTTTGGGATCTTTGGCTGCAAAGCATTGAAGAACAGTTTAGTATTAGTCCCACATCTGTCTAGCGTGTTTATAGAAGACCAGCTGTCATTGAGGTTCTGGGAAACCAAATAATGTTGAATTATCAGGTCCCTGAGAGGAGGCTTCAGAGGTGAGTAGATTTATCATCTCATTGACTTCAACAAAAATTGGACAAAGGACAAAAATATGTCTGAACCATGAAGAACTCTGGTATCTCTAGAGCCATCCCTCCCAACAAATGTATGTCTACTATCAACTTAAAAGCCATCAATGTTTCTCCCCTCCTACATCCTTTAGCTTATTGCTTGTGACAATGTTCCTGCAATTAAAGGTTTTGCCAATGTTCAAGTAAAATTTCTGCTATTGTAATTGCAGCCTTGTCCCATCCTGAATGAAAAAAATAAGTCTCTTCTCCTGCTCTTTTACATATTTTGAAGACTGTTATCACAACTCCTATTACTACAGAATTTAGACATTATCAACTCAGTTCTTTCAGTCTCCTGGCATATTTTTGAAGATTCCTGTCATTCCCTTTGGCAACCTGTTCTTTTTATGTAAAGCAAAGCCCAAAACTAGAACAGCATTTAAACTGAGACCTTCCTGTTACTAAGAAGACTGAAAGACTTACTGAGAAGGTTTTCCATATGGCAGTGCTTCCTGGAAGTATCCAGATGCCTCCTGCTAATAGGAGAACAAAGATTGAGACCCTTCAAACAGGATGAATAATCACTTGTTGCTCTGGCTTATGAAGGAGTTATGATATCAGCATGCACCCATACTTTCACACATTTACAAGACAGGGAGAATGTCAGTTTTCTGCAAATGTGTGGGAGGTTGGGTAGAAGTTGCTTCAAAAGCAGCATGAATCATTTCTTTTTTAAGATGAGTCATCCCCAATCCCCCAGAATGTTATAAGAGACATCTCAGCATACAAATACAGGCCATCCACCACAGACATCTTTTTCCTTCTTGAAGGAATACAGACACCTAAGTCAGGTTTATCACCTCTTAGGTAGGCTAGGCAGATCAGAAGCAGAGTGCCCAGACACACAAACTGTGTCACACATTATTTCAGTTGTTGTCATAGAGACTACAGGGCTACAAGTAAATGCAAAAATTGTGGGAATGGGCAATGAAGCCAGTGGTTAAAATAGATCAGAGCAGGAGTGGGCATTCATTTGTTCAGGTGGCTGATTTCAAAGATTATTATGTCAAGTGGCAATAAAACCTTATGCACTACTGCAATGACACATGGAAATAAGAACCCACCCATAAAAACAAGCTTATCGGTGGCTGGGTATGTACATTCATGGAGAACATAGGGACCTTGGGTGCTGATGAAGTTTTATATGACAGTGTTTTACTTCATCATCCGCCTGGAACTAGACCATGACCCAACAGATAAACAAGGCCAGAGTTATGGAAGCAGCAGTGAGCTGTGCCTGGCTCTGCCAACCTGTAACACAGCAAAATGTCATATCTAGTACAACTCAAACACTTCCTAGAAAACAGAGAACTCTACAAACTTAGTAATCCACTGTATTTGAGCATAAGAGGTATTAAGCAGTGCCTCACAAGTACTTCTGATACCCAGGGTTCTTTAAAGTGGGAAAAGCGTGTATAATTTTTTCAATAAAGGAATTTTATTACTTTATCTCAGACTTGTCTGACCTGATGGCATTTTCTAGCTTAGTTTTTGGTAGGTGGAGCAACAGTAGCTTTAACACAAGTAGTCCTCTCAGTATGCATGAAAGGGACCTTGAATCAAACTGTAAACCTCATCTTTACATCTCATTGGTTCTCTGCCTTTGAGGTGCGTCCAGCAGAGCAATTACTTGTCATCTCCAGCAACCCCACAGCTTCTTTTATGAGAAGAAAAAGAAACAGCTTTTAAAGAAAAAAAACACCAAGCAAACCCAAAACCAACAGCTGAGGGAAATGGATACATCACGGGGGCAAATGGTTTTATCCAAAGCCTATTGCAAGCTATACATATTCCGTACATCAAAGGCCATGCAGGAGGTCTTCAGTATCTTTCTCAAAACAGTGTTAGGTTTTTTCAGACTTAGGTGTTTCTAAGTACCAGTCTCTGAGTGTAATAAAACGTCTCAATACATTTAAATAAATTCCCTCAATGACTCCTAAAATGCTATGCTTTTGCATTACCATTATAAGGGCTCCTCTTCTGAGGCTCAAGCTTTTGGTCTGCAAGTTGAAAAGTGTTATGACTGTCACTGTGAGTTTGATGCCAGATACATCCTGAGACACAAAACTCATCTCACATTCACATATTGCAGCCTGGTTCATGGGACCCACTCTACACACAAACAATTGCACACAAAGCCTCTGGCTGCACATGGCCCTTCATCCTTGCAGTAGCAGTGCCAAAACACAATCACCCTCCCTTTATCCTGTCTATAGTAAATCCCTAACCCTGTCAAAAGTAATGTTCCCAACAAAAAAGAGGAAGGTTTTAGATTTCTGCATAGAGTAACTATTATCATTTATCAGTTAGCTAATAGCAATATCATAGAATAGCAATGACGTATCATTGATTACGTAATACCATGGACAGTAGCCTTTCTTCAAACTGAGATATTAAAGAAGCACTTCTCAGTTAGTGTTTTTAGAGGACCTTACTGTGTCCCATTGTAAGTAATTTCACCTTTCTCATCTCAGCCCACAACTGAGCCTCTTCAGGTCTTCATCAATGCCATCGTGACCGTGTCTTCGTATCATCATCACTGCAGTGTTTACAATTTGATTTTGTAACAGGGACAGAAAACATGACTTGGGAATATGATATGGAGATGTTATGCATTTGCATGTTATGAGCAGAAAAGGATCTTGCCATGAGTGGTAGAATGAAATATTGCTTGTCCAAATAAGTTTTTCCTTTTCATCCTAGTTGTGAGGATGAGAAGTGGATCCCATCCTCTGCCATTGTATGAGAATATCAGGTGCAAGACCACCTGAGAAACCTGAACATGCATACCTAAATCCATGGGATCCTGAGTGTAAGGGTCCTGAGAAAATTGGCTGATATAGCTACTGAACCATTCTTCGTATCTGAAAAGTCCTGGCAGTCAGACAAATTCCCCAGTGACTGGAGAAGAGAGAAACTTCAAACCTAGAAATACCCTGGAAACTACCAAACAGTCAGCCCTACCTGCTTGCCTCGTAATACCATGGAAAAAATACTCCTGGAAGATGTGTCAAAACATATGAAGACAGGAAGGTGATTAGAAACAGCCAAAAGCTCCACAAAGGGAAAATCATGCCTGATTAATCTAGTGCCCTCCTACAATGGAATGACTGTATCAGTAGGCAAGGGAAGAGCTACTGACATGTACTTCTGTAAGGACTTTAAATGATGCCCCAAAATATTCTTACCACTAAATTGGAGAGATATGGTTTTATGGATGGACTGTTAGATGGATAAGGACTTGGCTGGATAGTTGCATTCAAAGAGTTACAGTCAGTGGCTTAACGTACAAATGGAAATCAGTAACAAATAGTTACTCAAGAGTCCGTACTGGAACCGGTACTACTTAATATCTTCACCAACAACATAGGTAGTGAGATTAAGTGCATCCTCAGCAAGTTTGCAGATGACACTAAGCTGAATGGCACAGCTAATTCACTACAGGTAAGGGCCATTCAGAGGGACCTTGACAGGCTTGAAGTTGGCCCATGTGAATCTCATGATGTTCAACAAGCAAAGTACAAGAAGTGTGGCCAGCAGGTCAAGTGAGTTGATTTTGTCTCCTCTGCTCTGGTAAGTCCCCACCTGGAGTACTGCATCCAGTTCTGGGCCCCCTAGTATAATAAAGAGATGGAATTGTTAGAATAGGTCAAGAGTAGTGCCAAAAAAATTATCACAGGGCTATAACACTCCATTATGAATAAAAGCTAAGACAATTGGAGATCGGCTTGGAGAAGAGAAGGCTCTGAGATTACCTTATTGCAGCCTTTCAATATATAAAAGGAGTTTATGAGGAAGATGGAAACTTTTATCAGGGCCTGTAATGACAGGAAAAGGGGCAACAGTTTTAAACTTAAAGAGGGCAGATTTAGATTGGACTTAAGGAAAAAATTCTTTAAAATAAGGATGATGAACCACTAGAACAGATTCCTCAGGGATGTTGGGAGTATCCAATCATTAGAAGTGTTCAGAATTAGGTTGTATGGGATGGTGAACAACCTGATCTAATGGAACGTATGTCTGCCCATTATGGAGATGGGTTTTGCAGTGGGGTGAGGTGGCAGTTGGAACTTCCAACCCAAACCATTCTATGCACAATTTTGACATAGCCCAAATTTTGATTTATCACCTTCTGGAAAACTCCTACTCTCTGCTTCAGCCAGTTGTACTCTAAAGAACAGGATTTTTAATGATAAGAATGAAACTGATATGTCTGTGTTTCCATTAACTACTCCTCCTCCACAGCAGAGATGGGCCCTGTATTTAAATGACTTTTCTGCACCAATAATCTGGATTGGTAGCAGAAAATTAATATGTCTCTTCTCTGTTGAAAAGAACCCGATGTGTATTCCTGAATCCCAGCTGGTCTAGCAACAGAGGAGAAAGAAGAAACAGCACACCTAGCTGAAGTAATAGAATACAGAACTCTTCCAAAAGACAATTATATTTTAATCAGATTGCGATGGCAAACATGTCCCTGTTGTGCTAAATACAATCCAAGCAGAACTTGGAAAACAAAGAAATGACAAATAAGTAGTGCGCAGAAATAAGTTATAATAACCATATTCATGCAGCACAGGATAGTGCAGTACTATGCATGGAAAATTTATTAAACAGCAGAAATAGTGTTGCTTTTCTCCAGATCCTAGGAAGAATCTCTCTTTTACTCTTTTTTTATATTCTGTAAATATCTGCTGAAGTATGATCAGCAGACCCCAGGAGGAAATGGTTACCGGACTGGATAGACCTTCTACTGTGTTAAAACTCTCATGTGTTAGTAAGACCATGTTTCTACTCAGTTGCAGAGCCATAGCTATATGAGTACTCTACTTTAAGAGCCAGGGTGAATAGACTGAGCACAAGGTCAGTTGTCTTTGAATCATGGACTTCTGTAGCAGACACTTTCACAAAGATCTTCCTGCTTCCTTCCCCCAATCTAAGTACCAGTCACACAGTCCAACTTATGTTAAAAAAAAAAAATTAAAATATCACAACTATCCTGGCAAAATTTGTCCTTGAATCTTTTTACCTAAGTATTGAATCACAAGTTCAAAGAAGAACTTGTACTTGCACCTGTCTATCTTGTGCTTACAGTCAGAATACAAATGTAAAGGCACACTTTTTGTCATTTCTTATTCAAAGCTTGGGTACAAAGCTACAGGTGCTAATACCAGTGGCATGTAATTCCCTCCTGCGGTGATATCACCTGATTAACCATCTGCTACTTCATCAAGAAATTTGTTACCTTCAGTTTAACTATGCCCTGTTTCCAGTTGATCTGCATTTTGGTTTATGAAGGAATATTGTAGGAAAAACACTAGTGGTTTATAAAGCTAGTAAAACCAGTGATGAATGTAGCAGGAAAGGAGAAAGGCAAGTGAAAATATTTTCCCGTTATCTGCCATCTGAAAATAACAATGAAACTTTTAAAGGTAAATTTCTGTCACCTCCACTAACATACCTCATTTTTTTGAAGTGAGAATCAGAGCTTAAAGTGGAGCGATTGAGGTTTCTGTCAAAATTAAGCAAGTTTGAGCACTAAAAAATGAATTTAGTTCTGATAATATTCAAAAAGGAGGGCAGAATTCAGACTGGAACACAAGTAAAGGCCTTCTGGCAGGAAGATATAGCACAACCACAGGGGACTCTAAGAGAAAAATTGTCCAGTTCAAAGGAACAGAACTACTAATGTCCACAACAGCGTGAAGTTGGTCATTCCCTTTGGTAGTTTCAGCCATTCTCACAGCCTTTGCTTGCCTGAAAATTTATATATATTATTGAACAGATTTGTTTCAAACCATCTGTTTAAGAGCAGGGGCTAATGAAAAATAGAAACGGCCTTGGAACAATTAATGGAAGGCATGTGCCACTGAATGAGAAAGGACTGAGGAGCCAGATGGCTATTGTCAACTCTGATTTACAGCTACAGAAACTTGCCTGACTTTCCCCACAGAGAGAAGCAATTAACTATCGTGAAACTAGATAGTCAACTGTCCTCTCATAGCTACGTGTGTTGGAGGGGAGGGAGAAGAAGGGCATAGTTCTCCAGAGTTTTAAGGCTTGTTGTATGCTTTCATATCTTAACTGAGATTCATTGACTAATATTCACAAGGTGGATGAACAGTATCCTAAGACCATGCAGTTTCCAGGAGAAATCGAAGCATCATCACAATCTGGTCATATTTACCCCATATTTTCCTTAAGATAAAGGGTGTTGAGGAGTGGTACAGAAGTTGCCAGCTCTTGCTCTGTACTAGTACTGTACTATTCAGCTTTAATATTGGGCCAATCCTTATGTGGATGCCAATTGAAGCCTTTTTTGAGAATCTGGTAATGTTTGCCTGCAGGGGGAGATCCCTTGAAATTTCCAGTTCCTTTGGCAGAGCAATTCCAGAACTATAACAAAAAAGCCCATCACACAGAGAACTACTTTTTCTTTAAGTTAGATGCTCCTTTCACTTTTCCTGTATTTTTTCTGATTCCCAGGCTCCCTTCTTTGGCTCAAAATCAGGGAAAATTGATCCATAACAAATACAGGCTAGACCACAAACTTTGCCTCCCAACATGAGTATTTAATTACTACTGTTCCTACTACACACTCAAGAAGATCCTGTTTCACCATATGTTTCAATATGAACTTTTATTCTTTTACCTATAAGGTTATGCCTGAAACTTAAATAATATTTATCATTCTGCAGGGTTAATTTCTGAAATGCAGAAGTGAGTCCACAAATCAAATTAATATTTTGGAGCAGAATTTATCTATATGAAAATATCATGTGAATAGTTATGTGAATATGTAAGAATATATAAATACATATACATAATGAAATTAATTATTCACTAAAGAAAATTCCAACAGATATTTGATAAGTACAATCTAAACCATTAACTTAGATTAGCCATTAACAGAGTTTCCAGTTGAATTTTAAATGCATCCTTTTCTACAGTGAAGAATATGGAATTGAAATATGCCATGGAAAGAGATGTAAGGGGGGAAAAAAAAAGAAAAATAAATAACATTTTTATTTCCTGCACCTTCCTGAGAAGATGAGAGAAAAATTTACTTCTTTCCTACCAATGCAAACATTACTATTACAAAAGTGGCAAGAAGGCAACCAGGGCTAGAGTGTATTTTTATTATGATATTCTTGGTTTAGGTTAACTTCAGTCTGACCGGGTTTGAAACATGTAGTGTTGTAAATGGAGAGAGGAGGAAGAGAAATGTGAACAAGTATAAGTAATCATGATGAAAGTCATGGACATAATTTCATTTTCAGATAGACTTTTGCATCAGCCATAGACTTCTATCAATGCTACTGGGCTAAGGTTAATACCATTGCTGGCATATACTTTCTGGTGTGATCCCATATGTGAGTAATCATTATTAATTTTACATATCAATACTCAAATTCAGTATGAAGAGAAAAAGTCTAGTTTATCTGGCACAGATAAAATACAGATATTTCAAATTATATTAAATATGCAAGCAACAATACATTAAAATATAATTATTTTGAAATAAATTTCACCAGGTGGGACAGTAGTATCTTTTGGTAGATGTTGGTCTTACATCTTTTTCTAATGCCTCACAGATTTTTTTCTAGGCTAGTTCAAGGCATGAGAAAAATTAAATCCAATTCTACCTTGATCTCTACTCTCCTTATGTCTCAGTGCAACATCATAATAAATTATTTGGATGAACTAGCCAACAATCTTTTATTTTCCCCTTATATCTGAATTTCCAGCTAGGTATTCCTTTCCATGTTTTAAGGAGGCTTTCAGAAAGCATTTCTAAGCTTTCTAAATTAGATGACTAAATTCAGGCAGTGTGATTTTTCATGCTTTTCTTTCAACTTCCAGTGCTTACAATATAAATTCTGCAAATACATGGGCATGTGCAGCCACCAGTTGAGCATCTAGTACAGCAGTGAGAAGCAGACCAGGAGCATACAAAGTGGCAGGTCTGAAAGCTGAAATGTCTCAAGAAGTCAAAGGAAGACCCTGTTTGTGAGAGTGAAAATACTTGTGCAGACACCAGTAGCAGCCAGGCTCAAGTGTCCACCTTAAATAGCATTTTTGGGCTACATGGACCATTGCTTTAGGCAAGAGAAGCACTTGCCATAGGAATTCTATGGCCAAAAGGTTATACTCCCCTCTCTAAAAGAATAGATATAAAAGATGAATAACAAATTTAAGGTGGAAAAAGCCAGGAATTTTGCAGAGTCCTTTTCCCTTAATTTGTATAAACATACGTTTGAAGCCTGTGAAAGATAAAAAGAATATTTTTGAAGAATTTTATTAGAAACAATTTATCAGTTTGCAGCCACTGGAATTAAAAATTTAGCAAATCCTTATTAACACATAAGGAAAAGTGGTGGAATATCCATTAAACAGATATAAAATATTAATAAAGTGTTCATAAACACCACAACAAAATTGAGCATTACTGCCTTGGTTTCAGCTGAGATAGAGTTAATTTTCTTTCCAGGAGCTGGTATAGTGCTGTGTATTGGATTTAGGATTAGGAGAAAGGTAGTGATAACACGCTGATGGTTTTAGTTGTTGCTGGGTAGTCGTAGTGTCTACACTCAGTCAAGGGTTTCTCAGTTTCTCACACCTTGTCAGGTGCACCAGAAGCTGGGAGAGCACAGCCAGGGCAGCTGCCCCAGTCTGGCCAAAGGGATATTCCCTACCATAACACATCACGCTCCGCATATAACTAGGGAAGTCGGATGGGAGGTGGGATCACTGCTCGGAAACAGACTGAACATTTGTTTTCCTTTTTCCTTCAGGTTGTGGTGAGCAATTGCATTTGTGTATCACTTGTATTATTGTTATTGTTGTTGTGTGCCTCTTCCTTTCTTATCCTATTAAACTGTCTTTATTTCAGTCCACAATTTCTTTTCCTTTCTCCTTCCCTTCCCTTGAAGGATGGAAGGGGTGAGTGAGATGTGTGGTGCTTAGTTACTGGCTGGGGTTAAATCATGACAATTACCACTGTCCCTTCTGAGCCATGCATACAGTATAGCTTAAGGTGTTCCAACTGCTCAGATTCCTACTCCATCAAAATTTTAACAAACACCACTGTTCCAAGGAACAGATCCAAGGTAGCACTTCTAGCCAGTTCTGCAACGTACCCAGTTACCTTTTCAGAACACCGACTAAAGTAGAGGCATGCACTTGATGCAGAAATATCTATAGCATCTGCAACAGAAATCAAGATCTGCTAGGTAAAAGAGGGCTGGGAAAATTGCAAGTTTCATAGACATCAATCAAGAAATATCAAAACTCCTAAGAAAACATCTGTGGTATCTTGGAAGAATAGTGATTTTTAACATAACCCTTCCCTTTGGGAGACATCCTTTCATTCTCTGAAGGATCTTCACACCCTCCTTATGCCCAACACACTATTCAAAATCATTTATGTTTAATTGGAGTCATTAACATGAATGTCTTCTGTGAACAATTTCTCTTTTATCCTATCCACTATGCACATTTAATTATTAACTTTCAATTTTATGCTCTGATCTATCCCCCCTCCCCTTTTGCTTTCTTCCCCACCTTCCTCTCTCTAGTTATCAAATACATTCTTCTAAGACTATCACTGACTTAGGCATTTACTGGGCAGAAACCTCCTGTTGCAGCGCAACAGAATAATGAACCACCAAAAAGTTGTTTGAACTTACAGAGAAGTCTCTCTGTCTTATACATGTGTGTGATTCCAAGTACTATCCAAGTGCATAGTGTGAGTGCATGGAAGAGTGACAAGACCCCTATGGTCACTCAAATGCCAAGTCTGCCCTCCACAAAACAAGCAAAATGCAAAAACCTGTGTAACCCTGTGTTTCAAGCAAGTGGATTTATAAAATGTCAAGTCAGCCCAGAACAAGTGCTGCTTAGCTGCATGTGGCAGGCTGTGAAGTACTGATTCCATCTTCTGGGTGTTTTAGGATCTGGGCTCTGACATTCTTTAGAAACAGTAAAGGGAGAGAAAAATGAAAGAAAAAAAATTAAGAAGACTTTCCACATATTTTGCTTCTCTTTAAAGAAATTGGTTATTGGCTTTCTGAACTGTCACATACTGCTTCTTGAAAGGCATCTGTATCAAGGACTTACCAAGGAATGCTTTCTATTCACTCTGGAAATTGGGAGTTACCTACTGCTTTATGCATTACTGCCAGTTACTACAGTTATCTAGGAAACTAGACAAACTGCTTTATAGAAATATTGGTTTCTCAGGTATTTTTTACTTCCTTTTGCAAGTCAGATTTTTTTTTCACTCTTGCTTTGCAAAACATCTGAGTATCAGTGGAAATGAACAGGCCATGGAATCTTTTTTGCTTGAGAAACAGAAAGTCCTGTGAAAATAACAGGATGGACAATCTCAGATTTAAAATCTGGATCCACACAAGGTGTGGTGCTCTACAGAGGATGTTGCTAACAAATTAGAGCAGTAAATCATAGATAATGCTGTGGGATCCTGGGTCTTGAGGCACTTAGCCCACTAACATCCTACATGCTAGGATCTTGCTTCACTTACTCCTCTCAACTTTTAACGCCTATCAACTTTGAGCCAGCCTCTACTAAAGATGGCAAAGCACATTTCCCTTAAGGAATGGACAGGTTGCTCATTACCTAGGCAAACAAAACAGAGGTGAACACCTGGTCAGTTAAAAGGATATTAGCACTGTAAAAATGGTAAGGATGGAGAAAAGGTTGACTTCTTTGTTATTTTGAAGCACCGCAGTTAAGAATATGTGATGCAGTAGATTCTAACGCTGACCTGGTACCACAATGTTACATATTATCGCTCCTAAGTGCAGGGTTCCTTAAGGACAAACAATCACTTTGACATAATGCTCTCCTCAAGTCATATTAATATAAAAGAAATAAAAATATTCATTGACAAAATTCCCAATAGAAAACACTTATGAAAACCTATGAAGTGACAGAAAAGAAACCATAGATATACTGAACAACTTAGTAGATTTGTCCTAAGAGTCTCCCTTCCTGCGTATGGGCTATTTGATGAAATGTTAGACGCGTCACAGCTTTCTGATTGCCAGTCTAATTCTTGACCAGTTCTGCTTCCTTTACTTGTGCTTGGAAAATAACCCTGTTAAAAGTAGACTGGCTCTTATACTCCATTTAGATCTTCACGGAAGGGAAAGAGACTTTAAGTCAAAGTGTCATCTTCTGCCCTATGCTGCCCACTGCTTTAACAAAGATTAAGTACGCTGAACTGACCCAGTAAGTAGCTTTATCATCTTAGTCCTGGGTTATTAAAATGCTGATATCCCTCCACCAGTTGAATTATCAACAAATTCTCAATTCATTGAAGGTAAGTGAAGGTAAGTGTTCACTTGGAGTACAATGCACACATTCACTGTAAGGCTTTTCCATATCCATAATACTATGTTTCATCTAAAATTAGATATTCTTTTTCCTGACTACAAGTGTAAGATAGTATGTGTGACTCATTACTGGATCTTGATAGAAGCAAGGCAGGATCAATTAAAACACATGGGCACGTAAAGTGCTTAGAGTGATTGACCCTAACTATGCTTCTGAAAAACTCCCTTACAGCATGCAATTGCCAGTCTACACAGTTCAAAAGAGCCAGTTTCCAGCTAGGTCCAACAATACATCAAACCTCACAAATTCACACATGAACAATAGAAAAAGAAATGAGAGGCTACATGCCAAATCTGTAGACGCCACATGAAAGTTCCCTTATTAACATTTACTCAAGATCACTGTGAGGAAAGTGACCTATTTAAATCATCTCATAGGAAGGACATGCTACTGGGTTTGCCTCCCGTGCCTTCATAGTGGCCACAAAAAATAAGTCATGATCAGTGTAGAAGGTAAAACTACCTTTGCCTCTGTTATGGGTTTAGCCAGAGTTTATTTGCCAAACAAAGTTAAGGTACTTGGATAAGATTCTCTAAAATTCATGACTAGAACCTTTCCTTGGAGTATGTATGTACAGCACATACATGCTGCATGACTGCAGTGACTCTTTGGGGTACTAAATTCTAGCTTTGAAGACAAAAGAGAGGTGGCACCTGTAGAACTCATTAATAGAAATCACACTTACAAGATCTTACCCTAACTGGGAAAAGAACAGGAGCTTTTACAGGAACTCTTTCACACATTGCAGGAATTCACTTGCAATCTCTAGTCCCATATAAGAACACCAACTGCTGTTACTGAATGACATTATCAATTCTGCAGCAAGGGTGAGGAAGTTGGCTCTGAATAGCTTCCACCTTGCAAAGGGTGCATATTCTAGCACGTACCACATGTGCTGCATGCAAGTCATTCAGCAAGGATGTTATGCCATGCTCTAACAAGATGTGGCTGGATGATTGTTGCCAAAAAGACTGAATAATTAGCAGACAGAGACCACCAGCACCTACAGCCATCCCAAAGCTTAACAGATGTATCTCCCATTGAAGCAATGAATATACATGCTTTGGAAAAGGGCACAGTGCGCAGACTGTGAACGTTACAAAACAGTGCTCACCAAAAAGTTGCGGTTAACTTTTTACCATAGTTTGTAAGGTCATTTTAATGAATGTTTTGAAGGAGATATAGAACTCCAGACCTTCTTTATAGAACTTCAGACTTTCTTTACAGACAGAATGAGACATCAACCCTTCATGAAGGTGATTCATCCTGTCTTTATTGGGAGAGAATGAATCAACCTCTGTTCTTCGTGCTCTCTCCACTGATTACAAAGAGAGACTAGATGATCTATTCATACTTAACCACTCTTTTAAACACAGGTTAAATTAGACAAGGCAAATCCCACCCATTCTGTTCCCCAGATGCCATATAGCTTATCCAACATTTTTTAATTGTGGAGAAATACTTTTAATCCATATAAATGTTATCTGCGTACTTCAGTACAGAATATCTTTGGGACAATGAATATACATCTTAAGCAGTAAATAAATAATTAAATTTGTTACCAGATGGGACTATAAAAAAAGGGAACTAAAGACTGTGTCTGGTCATCTAGTATTCTACAAAGTTTACTCTGAATAATAGAAGTTAAATGTGATGGGATGACCCTGGTTGGAGGCCAGGTGCCCACCAGAGCTGCTCCATCACTACTCCTCCTCAGCTGGCCAGGGGAGAAAAAAATAATAAAAGGATCATGGATTGAAATAAGGACAGGGAGAGATCACTCAACAGTAAATGTCAAGGGTAAAACAGACCCAGCTTGGGGGAAAAAATATTCTAATTTATTACCAAACAAATCAGAGTAATGGGAACTAAAGCCAAGTCTTAAAACACAGTGGGAGACTGACTAGAGCTTTAAGGTGGTTTGGATCCCCCATTTCCTTTTTTGTCCTTTTCACCTCCCTCACAAGAACTGTTTGGAATATGTAGAAGCTAAAAAAAGGAACTTAGTCATGCTTCAGGGATGAAGGTTCCTGAAATGAACTAGATGATTAAACATCCACAAACCACAAGAAAAGGGATTGTCTAAGCACAAACTTAGCAAAAAAGATGGCAACTGGGTGAAAAGTAAAGGTGGTACTGGGGGGGACTGTGGCCACTGACCCATAGACCACTGACCCAAGAAACCCACCAAATAAAAACTTCTTTTCTTGAGAATGTATGCTAATTTATATAAGTAGAGATGAGACAGAGCTTATGTAAATGTAGAGAGGAGCAATAAACATAAAAGAACAAGACACATTTGTGGGGAGATAGATGGATGGTTGGACGATGGATGGTTGGACAATGATGATACAGTGACTTTACACTGAACAGCCCTATTGACAAAAACTGATACCGGATCCCAGACTGGTGAGCGCCCCTCCGCTCTCCCCCTTTCTCTCCCTCTTCTCTTCTTATCTTTTTTTCTCTCTTTTCCTTCAAAGCTGCCTACCAAAGTCTGTCTGTCTGTCTCTCTTCTTTCTCTCAAAGCTGCTAAGTAATGCAAAGCCTACCTTGGTTCTCATAAAGCCACAGAGCTCAAGTAGATATAATTGTGAGGGTGCCAGTGTTAACAGCCTATTTGATCTCTGTGCTCCTCTTAAAGCTAACGTGTGTACGGACATTAAGTGCTGTCTTACTTCAGTTCCAACAAAGGGAGTTGGCTGATCTAAGTCCACTGTTTCTTTTGGACCAGGATGTGACATACACCTTTCTCCCTTCTTCCCAGGCTTAACTTCACTTTCACTTTTCTCTACCTACTCACAATGGATGGTGCAGGATGACAAAACTTTTGGCCAGCTCATTGCATGATGTCTCTGCCGCTCCTTCATTCTGAGGGGGAGGACTACTCACAGCGTTCCCTTGCTCCAACATGGGGTTCATCCCATGGGAGACAATTCTCCAAAATGACACCTTCCCACAGGCTGCAGTTCTTCATGAACTGCTCCAGTGTGGGTCCCTTCCACAGAGTACAGACCTTCAGGAACAGGCTGGTCCAGCATGGATCCCCCATAGGGTCACAAGTTATGCCAGCAAACCTGCTCTGGCATGGGTTCCTCTAGCCACAAGTGTACAGCTCCTACCAGGAACTTGTTCCAGCATGGGCTTACCACAGCATCACCATCTCCTTTGGGCATCCACCTGCTCCAGCATGGTGTTCTCCATGGTCTACAGGTGGAATCTCTACTCTATCATCCTCCATTTAATGTTTCACAGCAACAGTCTGCTTCACCATGGTCTTCTCCATAAGGTATAGGAGAATCTCTGTTCCACAGCCTGGAGCACCTCCTCCCCCTCCTTCTTCACTGATCCTGGTATCTGTAGGGTTATTTCTCTCACATTTTCTCATTCCTCTCTCTATGTCTGCAAATACTGCTTCTATTTTGGTTCCACCCTCCCTCCCTTCTTCCCTAATTATGCTATTCCAGAGGAGCTACCACTGTCACTGATGGGTTTGGCCTTGGACAGCAGTGGGTCTTTCTGGGCTGGCATTGACTCTATCAGACATGGGAGAAGCTTCTAGCCATTTCTTGTAGAAGCCCTTTCACCACCAAAAACTTTGCCATGCAAACCCAATATGTTAAGATATACAAAACCTTCAAAGTCACCATGATGATTTCATCTCCGGTGATACCAATAGTTAAAAATTGTGGCCTGGATTCACTCACTACAGATATACAACAATTCAGCAGTGTTTCACCCCCACAATGAATTTGGGACTCATGAAAAGTGCTTGATGGTTGCTGTCTCCCTTTTCTTTCCCTTTCAAATTAAGAGTTCAAATAGGAGCTCAATAGAAACTTTTCCTGTAGGAAACTGGTTAGCACAACCTAACAAGTCACCTGTGTTGCTCACTGCAGTTAGAAGGAAAAGTGTTCCTATCTCAATATTGTCCATATTTATTCAATCAGATGTTATTTTATCCAGATTTATAGTAGGTAAACTAGTTATAATGAGCAGAGCACGATTCTTTTCTCATGGCTTAAAGCATTGCTGATTTTTATCATATGTTTCAAATAAAAGAATCATCTTTCTATTGTGAACATGCTCAAGTACTAGCTTCTAGTTATTTCCATTTCTCTCCTGTAGTTTAGCATGCAGCCACTCAAAATGGATGACATTTATTAGCTCTTCTAACATTTTTCTACTTCAACTGCACCTACTGCAATGGAAGTTTGAAACAGCACAGCGAGAAAACAAAGCACAATGTTTTAAGTTTCCCTGCTACGTCTTCTTCTGGGTGCCCCTCTAATTTCCTTACAAAAGGCAGGTCTTATGTTACATTACTATTATTTCATTGTTTGCCAAATAGATTCATCATCTCTGAAAGTTGTTTCACAAACAGGACATTTTAACAAAAAAAAGTCTTCCATTAAAAGCTTTAATGTATTTTCTGAGAGACATCCTCACGTGTAACTATTAAGAAAAAAACACCTTACCACCTGTACCAAAGCTGAAGTAACTTACTGCAAAAGCTGTGTCCTCCCAAATTCTTATGACCTGAAAGAAGGTGGGATTAGGTGGTCACATATATAGCCTGCTGCTGTTATTAACCAATAGTATGAGAGTTTGTAGATTTACAAGGAAACTGGAAGACAGCAATTATCCCTCTGCCCTTACCTCCACTTGGATTCCTCTACTCAGACAATTTTGAACTTGCAAGAAGATATGGTGCTCTCCATATATGGAGTGTGGCTGCAAGAATGTTCAAAGTACAGTTATGAAAGCAAATTTCTCTGTAGTCTTTGGGGTCTGGGGTTTCTGTTTGCTTGTTTGTGGGGTTTTTGGAATGAGTTTTTTCTGGTTTGTTGTGGTTTCTTAAATCTCTCTGTTGAGAATGGGGATGTTACAGTTCCTCTGATACTTCTGTGCATATACAGTTCAAATTTAAAAGTTCCCTTCTGTCCTCATTTTCTTCCTAGCAGCTGGTATAGCCATTTCCTCACTCCCTCTCAGCAGGATGGGGGAGAGAATTAGAAGAGTAAAGGAGAGAAAACTCATGGGCTGAGATTAACAGTTTAAAAGGGACAGCAAAAGCTAGGCAAGCAAGCAAAGCAAAACAAGGAATTCACTCCCCACTTCCCATCATCAGGCAGGTGTTCAGCCATCTCCAGGAAAGCAGGATTCCATTACATGTAACAGTTACTTGGGAAGACAAACGGCATTCCTCTGAAAGTCCCACTCTTCCTTGCTCTTCCCTCAGCCTTATGTACCGAGAGTGATGCCATACGGTATGGCCCTTTGTTCAGTTGGGGTCAGCTGTCCTAGCTGTGACTCCTCCCACCTTCTGGTGCACCCAAGTGGGATGATGTGAGAATCAGAAAAGGCCTTGGTTTTGTGTAAGCACTGCTTAACAATAATAAAAACATCTCTATATTACCAACACAGTTTTCAGCACAAATTCAAAACACAGCCCTGTACTAGCTACTATGAAGAAAATTAACTTTATCCCAGCCAAATCCAGCACACAAACCTAGATGCTTTCACTGGAAAACTGTAGTTCTTCTAGGCAAATTTGTCCTTCAGAGACAAAGTGGAAACTGGTAGGTTGCAAACTGCAAGAAAGATTGTTTCTATTTTCTTGTCTGTAGACAGACTCCTGGAAACTCCATGTATGCATTTTCTATCTTCCTTACGTGTAGTTTCCAGGAGAAAATGGAAAAAGGCATGTGAAGGTGCAGGAAAGTCAGAATTCAATCACATGGAAATTGCCCATGGATTTTTATTTCCTGTTGAATAGTAAAATGGCAATAAATTGAAAAATGAAATCTTGATTCTTTTGAAAATTTTCTCCAATTAAAATCTGTGTGTATTTTTCATGCAAGTTTGAGATGCATTTTACAATATAATTTTCCCCTGAAAGTAATTTTTGCTTTTTAGACACCTCAGATGTTCAAAGAATAAAGCAAATCTAATGCCCTTCCTCCTGCTAGTCAATGGAAGGTCTACCTGCCTTCATACATAATTTTTTCAATCATCAGATGCGCTTAGTTGAATGAGGAGGAATTCACCCTGGTGTAATGCCATTACCTCACCAGAGTGTCTGCAGTACTGAATTTGGCCCTTAAGAATTCATTATTCAGGCTGGCTAAGCAATGACATTATGCTGTTTTTCAGTGTACATAGTTTATTCAGTAGTACCTTGGGGATAAGCACAAGTTATGGAATATCATTTTGATAGGTTGCTGCACTTTATGAATGACACTATTAATGTGGTCTAGAGAGTATGATTTATATAGTCTGCTATGCTATCTTTCATTAAGCCTGAAAGAACCAAAAACTAGACAAGTCCCTACAAGGAGTAATTATAGAAGGTTATGTTGTTCACTATGTTCAACTTAAACTGTACTTGAGGATAGAGACAAAACAATGCTAATGAGATTGCCTAGATGTTCTAGAATAGTTTCTCAAAAGTATATTAACCCATGAGGACATAAAATGGAAAAATATTCCCTTTTTCTTACAGTTTCTGACTGCACCCCATCCTTTAGAAGTTCTTGAAAGTTTTTTTCCATTTGCATTCTTCACTCTGGACTATTTTTTGCAGTACTTGAAGCTGTGGCAGGCTGACAGTTGATTCAAAAGTGCTGCTGGCATTACTATCTCAAATAGATAGTAATCTAGTGGGAGTCACCTAGTTCACTTGAGGTAAACTAAATGAATTTTTAATTGCATAGTTTCTTGTGGATCAGAAACTGCCCTAATCTTCTATTTTGAAGAAGCTCTATTTTAATATTTTTTTCACTTGAATAAGGAGTGGAGGAGTGCCTCAATTATAAACCACCTTAAAATTTTTTAATGTAGTTGCAGGGAGAAATATTTTGGTGCCATATCTCCTGTCCTGGTATTTTTTTCTGGTTTTGATATTCACACATACTCTGAACACTTTTGTTATCCAGCTGCAACACAAAGACCTGGGAAAAATTTAATACAAAAAAAGCCCCAACTCAAACCCAACCTCTTCTGTAAACAATTCCTATAATCTAGAGAGCTTCCACAGCAGAATATATGTATCTCAAAAAAAGAATACGAAAAGCAGAATCTACATACTGTAGGCTACTATTATTTTCTGGGGAAGTAATTATGCTGAGACAGCTAGGTGCTTTCACCTTTTTAATATTTCCTGCCAAGAACAGCTTCTCTCTGTTATGCTACCTATCTAGTGGATAGAGCTCAAATAAGATGTTTAATAAAAATGCCTTTCCAGAGGAAAATGGTTTCTTAAAAATCATCATTTTATTAACTTTCCTACTTTCCAAATATGCTATACATATCAAAAATATGAGTGTTGTTGACCAAATCCTGAAAAGCATCAAAGAAAATGGAAATGGAGAAAGTAGTCTGTCTAGTTATTGCCTGGTTCTCATAAGTGCAACCTGCACCTCCAATAACTCCCATCCTAGTGTTTCAGAAACAATGCCTTCAGTTCTGCCTACGCTTTCCTTTTGGCCCTGCTCTCACCGAGCCATAACAAGTTTGTGTGACTGCACTGTCTTATGCTTCAGCAGGTGACCTGCAGATATAGGAATGGAGTCAGGGCTTTTCTAGATGTGAACATTGGTAGCCAAGCAATTATGGAGAACAGAGATCCAAAACTGGCCACATGAAACAGTTATGGGAGGCAATCAAGTCCTGCCGGTGAGACTCATGGATGTGATCTGTGAAGAGCCTAGACGTGCATGGACATAACTGGTGACTGCAGTAGGAGTTTGATCGCCCTCTAATGTCCATTGTCTTGGCACACAGAGCCAATAGGCATGAGAGGGAGATACAAAAAGAATGGAACTCTCCTGACCAATGTGGGAGACAGGCAGCCCATACTACAAGCTGTTAATCATTGCATTTAAAAGGGTTCCATTCAGAAGGAATAATGTTCTTAAATGTTTCTGACTAGTCTTAATAATCTATTATTAAAATCATAAGGCTACCCAAACAGGATGAAGAGGTAAAATTAGTGTTTTTTAACAGTAGAATCAAAGACCTGTTTTTATAAAACTAGCTTAAGAGCTTGTTATCTCTTCTATATTAACAACATCCTGCCTTTGACAGAAGAGTGTGTGCAGATTTTAAAAGTACCATTTTTGAAAATGCTCATATCTGAAGGGATACAGTTTCATACTAATTTAAAGCATGAAATTGTCATAGGTATACCATTGCAAATAAGAAGTATTTATTGCCCTGGTAAAACATTAGTTCATCTTTGTTTATCTTACCTCTGCACTAGTATTACTAATAACCTCACAAAGACCTTATAAGAATATTGAAGGTCTTCAGCACCAGAACAACCAAAATTCATAAATGTTCCAAGAAAATGTTTTCATCATGCAGCTTTAAGCCAGTTTTAATCCAATAAATTTATACAGTCCAAGGTGGCCTTCCTTTCTCATCCTATTAACAAAAAATAGGATCGCCTAATGTCATCTTGCAAATCAATGACAAACCATTACATGTTAAATTGTCCAATTTCTTTTATGCAGTATAAGAAATCTTCCAAAAAGATAGGCCTCTTGAGTATCCATTTCCACTTTCCATTCAGTGCACCAGGTGCTAAATTCAGTAATCATCAAATGATTTGGTTTGGAAGAGACTGGACTGTTTAGTATATGGGCGCAATACTATTGGTGCTACAGTAAGGGTTTGTCTGTATTTCCATACTGTCTTTACAATTCAGGGCAAGATTTTTAAAAAGAGCAAACACAAAAAAACCCAACCCAGTTAAACCCACAAAACCCAACCTTGCAGGAAATTGATCGTGTTTCCTACTTTGCTTTTTGCCAAAAGAGGTATAATTTTCAGAATTTTGATTCATTTTAGTAAATAAAATATGGTTTAGAAGTTACTCACTGATATCAGTTTCCTTACATTACCTAAAAAGGTAAACCTAATAGCACATTTTCCAGGACTTTTATGTATATTTTCATGTAAGCCTGAGATTCACTATGCATTACCCAAGAATTCTAATCATGGTAGTTCTTGCAAGAAAAGGCCAATTAGAACTATATTTGAGCAAGTTAACAGCACTTACAAAGGGATGGTCACTTTTTCATTAAATCTTCCTGCCATAAAATCCTTGCACCTCTGGAGAAGGGGAAGGCATGGAAAGGGAGAGAGCTTAAGGAAAGCTCTCTTATGTAATAATTTTAGATGTGCCATATGTATAAAATTTTAAGCTTCAGTAGGGTGCAACAATGAAGAGCCATATATTTCCCTTATAATCATCACTCAATCACAGCTGGCCTGTGCATTTGCTACAGGGAACAGTTATTAAAAAAAATAAAAACCTTATTTTTCAAGCAAATTGTGCCACAAAGGTGTTGAGGGATAATAATCCTCAGAGATCCTGAGCAATGGAATATTAACAGAGGGGGATCATCAAAATAAATTGTAATAATTTGAATAAAACAAGAAAAGCTGCAAAGACATGTCTGTTTTCCAGCACAACACAGTCCAGTGTGCTAGGAGCAGGATATACAACCAGTTGCACTTTGCAGCCAAGAATGAAGGTCCCAGGGATGTATTTTCTGTTATGTGGTCCTTCCTGTAGTTGTAGCCCAGCATCATTCCTAGATGTACCCCGAAAATCTCCCAACAACAGGGTGCAGAGTCAACCCTCTTTAAAGATGCACAGAGACATGTTCTCCTTCAGACCTACTGTTCCATTGGCCTGAAAACTTCAGCTACCTCTTTTTAATTGTTTGCACTTAGGTAAGGGCAGAAACATGCTTTAGTGAGCAGAAAAGGAATGTTAAGCCTCTGTTGTAATTGTACCTATAGAGGTGGCAAACACATGCTATGCCTGTAGTTTCATCTGGCCCTGTTTCAACATGATGTCACGACTGTGGTTCCTTCTTAAGAAGGAAGCTAAAAAGATGACTAGCATGGGGTAAAACATTTGCCTTACTATATGGGAAAGACCATGAACTATTCACAATCTAGCAAGCTATAGCCAGGTGGTCTTCAACAGAAGATGAAAATCTGAACTTATTTTCCTCGAACATTTCAAGAACTAAGGGACTGTTATGCATTTTCTTCTTGTAGTAGCAAAGCTATCCAGGAGGCAGCACATTTCAACAAAAAGGAGGTCCAATTTTCTTTGCTTTCTGTAGTGTGGATAAATCTGACCCTATGGGACAATAAAGGTGCAAGGCTTGTTCAGTATGCCATACAAGAAAGAGTTTTTAGATACAGAATAACAATTTAAGTATTCTTTGAGAAAACTGTAGAACTGTTCAATATTGCAGTTAAAGAGATAAACAATGAATAAATAGCCACAAGGAGAAAGAGGTAGAAAAGCATGAAAAAGAGCAGAATATGTATTTCAGATGACATTTCATGGGGAGAGATATGCAGCAATATAGAGGCAAGAGGGCGGTTAGAGGTGGCCAATGAAACGAAGGAGAATTCTCCAGCCATAAGCATTCATACTTTCTCCCTGTTACTCCAGACACCAAAATGTTGTTTTTTGTTTTTCAGAGTCAAAAGCATTATGACTGCCATTTTGCAGATTGGCAAACCAAGGCAGAGTAATGTGAGGTGACTTGCAAAGAACTTCCATCTGAGTTAGAAGTGACATATGGTTTTCCCTGCCTGATCCTTCTACTGCCATGGAGGAAATGTATAGGAAGAGCTACAAGTCCTCTTCAGAACTAGCAATGGGATGAATATATGTGATATAGGATTAGATGATAAGGGGAAGTGATGTATCTTAATGCTCTTTGCCTGAAGTCTTTTCACTGCTCCTAAAAATACAAGATACAGGGCTGAAGAGATCCATGACCTGATCCAGTTTCTCTTGAGTTTCAATGAGGTAAAGGCACATTTGTTTGATGCTTTGAGAAATAGGAAGGATTCTTCCTAGACATACCTTCTTTAAAGTTTTGAGAAGACACTGTTTGGTTACTTCATACCTTAATAACTGCAAATCTCAGAACCTTGAGCCCCACCTGTACTGATTTCTGGGAAAATTGTAGTAACCAGCCTGAGGGGAAAATCAAAACAAATCCTCATTGCAATGAAAGCAAACAGAACACGAATCAATTCCAATAATATAACAAATCTACCTGTGGCTATTTATAACCTGCATAAAAGGGAAATATCTTTTTTCCCTAATCACTTCAAAATATTTTTTAAGATGCTGATTTTTAAACAAAAGTACTCAAGGGAGCAAAGTGTCAAGGCACAATATTCCTATATCAGCACTACCAGCTTGCACTTCCACTTTCTGGGGCAGCAGGTGTTGCTTGTTACCAGGTTCTCAAACATCTGGGTAATCTCCCGGGCCTCTGTTGAAGATCACCAAAGGCTATGTAATGCTCCCCTTAGTGTCAGTGGTACTTTTAATCATCTTTTTTCAAAGCCAGTTTGACAGAGTTAGGACACAGGGGAGGACAAAAGGGGGCATGGTAGTGTTCGTGGTGCTATACTAATCAGAGAATCTGAGTTCTCCATACAAACCATGCGCTACTGAATACCACAGAGTTCTTCCAAAGGGATCACATTTTCCTGAAGCCTTGAAATAGTTCTGAAGAGGTAATTCAACTATTTAATTGTGGTGAGTAGCTGCATGGCAATGTCTCCTCTCAAGGATCTGCATCCATCTTTCATCATTGAAATCTCATGGGTAATGTACTACAAGTTTTATGTAAATCATGCAATATATAGCTTCAATAAAGAAAAGCCCCTTCCCATAAAACATGTCTATATACCCATTTTCTATGAGATAATGCACATGATATAACAGAGGACTTTTCTCAGATTGGCCATTTCTTACACTTTTACACATTTACTATTTCTATTTTAAGTTATGAACTTGAGTAAGCATGTCTCCGCTTACTGTGGGATGGATGAAGCAGTAACATTGGTTGATTCTGAAAAGTAAGTGGCATGCTTATCAATTTGGTCTTTAGTAAAGATAGGAACCTTTAAAAAAAATCATGGTTTTACTAGCTCACAGTTTTTTCTTGACAAGCCAAGGGGTCACTGGTAGACTCAAACTCCATTCAGACAGTGGCTGTACTGATGTGTTAGGACAAACTATGAACTCAGAGAGCTGGGAGCAATTCAGGCTATTCCCAACAGACATTTTACAAAGAGAGGCCACTCCTATTCAGTGACTGGATATGATATGATACCCTAACATGTCACAATAAAGTTCTTGATTTATCAGGAGTCTCAGCTGATAATCTGCTTTCATGCCACTAGCTGGTTCCACATAGGAACAAATACTAAATACCAGTGTTCCTACTAAATCTTTCACTTATAGTAGATGGGTATGTAAATTTTCACTCACTGTACCCATTGCTCTTTTACCCACAATGATACCCTTTTGACTTGATTTCTAGCCGTAGGATAAGAATAAGGGGTCTTCAGCCTCTTTTATTTTGGCTACCTAACTTTGAAAACTCTTCAGGTATAAGAAAGTGCTTCTTCAGTCCCTATCTTTTAAAGGGTCCCTCCAGCACTGCTTCTGAGCTGCTGCAGTATGCCTCCCACCCTAATGGTGGCAGAAAAACCCTACGCTTCACTTCACTGGCTGCAGCTCAAGCACACTACATCAGGGGAAAAGTGTCAGGGTCCATCCTGCCGTAGGGTTAAAAAAGAAAAAAAGAAAAAAAAAGTCAACCAGGAAACCATCGGGAAAGTGAGAGATGCTCAATATGTCATTGTAAGGGAAAAGACTGCAACTGTTTAATTTAGAGATGAACTCGAAATATATAAAAGACTGAGCTAAATCTACAAATGGTAAAATCAAGACATCTTGATCCTCATATCCCCCAAAGTAGAAGAAATGTCACAGAATTGTCAGGCATTATGTTTTGCAGATATAGATATAGATATATAGGGAAGGAGGGAGGGTGGGTTCCTTGTCTTTCTCTTATTTTAAACACAGTTCTTTCCTAACCTTTGGAACTCATTATCAGAAGACTTGGTATTTTTAGTAAGATACCAGAGTTGGTATCCTTGTGGATGCCTCCTGGACAATTATAGTAGATAGGGAATGAAATTAATGTCTTCACATAAGAGACTTACAGGCAAAAGACTGACTATGTAAATACGGGTGTTTGTTTAAAACCTGAATAAAAATTCAGGCAATATTTTTAAAAATTCTCTTTCTTCTAGTAGCAAGTTATAAAATTCCCTTGGCACGGTCAGCTTCTGAGTCAGCCAAAGCTAGTCATGCATCTCCTACACTCATCCTGTGGTTACATTATACAATCTGACAAGTAAAACTAAATCACCTGATCCTAACACAGAACGGTGGTTTAAAAAAAACCCAACCACAAAACAGCAAAAACAAAAAGCAAAACACTGGTTTTGATTACAAGTAACAGTCACAAACTTATGGCCTTGCTACTATATATCAAATGGATGATCCTGCATTTTATGGGGCCAGAAAATTATGTTTTGTGGGGTTTTCTTGATTTTGAGGGAAAAATAGACAGTTCAGTATAAGCAGTTAAGGAATCTGGGGTTCTTTTAGATCCACCTATGGTGAAATACGGTCATCACTAACTAATGTTAGTAACATTTTCATTCCTCCTAGTTTATAAGTTTATATATCTGTCACCTGAATAGATTTATTGCAGCAGTGACAGAAGAAGCACTGAATTTTCTCATTATGATCAAACATGCTGAGAGCTTATAATTTACCAGATATGATACTAAGCCTGAGCTCTTAAAAATGTATTGATATCATTTATATCATGCTAGAAATCCTGGGTCAGAATGTTATACAGATTGAGTCATATTTCTAATTCCTACAGTTCCATTTCGTCCTGATAAAGCTTTTAAAAAAAACACCTTCTCTCCTATCTTTTCCACCATCCTAGTTTCGACCTAGTTTCTACCTCCTTTTCCATATTCCATTCATTAAATATAATAAAAACAAAAAATCACTTGAAAATGCTACGATTAAAAAGCACTTTTGGTAAGTTGGCAGCAAGCAGAAGACAAAATGGTTGCCACAAACAGGAATAGTGGCAAGAGAATAGTCAGTGTTTTAGATTTGTGTGACAAGGTTTTGGTAGCAGTGGGGGGCTACTGGCTGGCTTCTGCAAGAAGCTTCTAGAAGCTTCATCTAGGTCAAACAGAGCCAATACCAGCTGAGTCAAGGATGGACCCGCTGCTGACGAAGACTGAGACAGAGACAGTGGGAGGGCCTCTGTGACAACATATTTAAGAAGGAAAAAAACCCAAACTCGAGTGGCAGCTTTTTGCCACCAGAGAAAGGAGTGAGAAGATGTGGGAAACTTTTCAGACACCAAGGTCAGTGAGGAAGGCGGAGGAGCAGCTGCTCCAGGTGCCAGAGGAGAGACTGCCCTGCAGCCCATGGAGAAGACCATGGTGATGAAGGCTGGCCCCCTGCAGCCCATGGACTATGATGAGCAGTAAAGATTACACCTGCAGCCTGTGGAGGACCCCACAGTGGAGCAGGTGGAGACATGTGAAAGAGGCTGTGACCTGGTATGAAGCCAGTGTTGGAGCAAGCTTCTGGCAGGACCTGCAGCCCATGGAGAGAGGGGCCCATGCTGGAGCAGGTCTGCTGGTGGGACTTGTGACCCCGTGGGGTGTACCTGGAACTAAATATAGATTTTGAAGTAAGGTTGAGGTACTAATATAAAGAATTACATTTATAATTATCTCTGTATAGTTTTTTATCCTCTGGCATCCTCCCATTTTGTTGCCTTCTCTTACCAGAGCTGTATTGATCTGTATTGATCTGCCAAATAAATCTTTTGTTAAAATGTTTTATGATCTCATTCTTCTAAATTTACCTCATTGCCTAAGACAAAATTTTTATGATTCTGAATTCTTAAAATTCCCCTAGACAAGAGCCATATGTAATATTGCAGCAACATTTATTCAGAAGATGGTCAATAGGGTTGTACAAGCTAACCACAACATTTTGAAATACCATTCCTTGTTCCATATGACTAGTGTAGAGGCTGCCAAAGGAGAATAGAATGTAGGAGGAGGATTTTTGAAAGCTGTTAGCTTTGGACTGAAATCCATAAAATCCAGTGGGATGCTTTTACAACTAGAAGGTTATCCATTACTAATTCAGGCTTCCAAGTCTCAACGAACATACATGCCCCTGCAAAGGGAGGAATTCACTGCCTGGATTTCTTCCTCTTTAAGGAGAGGGCTGTGTTAAGGTTAATTAATTTTCAAAATTTAAACCTAACTTGTTCCTTCTCAAGGGTCCATTGACAAAAATGATGCCTTATGAAAACATAAGAACATTGTCTTTTACAAGAACTTGAAAAATATTACTGTGCTGTAGCTGGATTTCAACACTAAGGGCCTTCTCCCATCTCCTGGTTTTCCATGAGTGTGAAAGCTTGTCTCATGTCACTAGAGTACTTTGGAGGGCAAAAAAGGACCTTTCTCCAGGGAACAGTAATGTTTAAATTTAACTTCCAATGTGTTTCACTTTCTGTTTGTTCATGTTTGAGCTAAAGAGATCAAAGTGATGTACCTTTTAAGAAGCTCAGTTCTTTGCCCAGCCCTGCTGGGATTTAGTTTACTATGCATACTTGATTTTCCTGAAAGTTTGAATTTCCTTTTGTCTGATGGGAACTGTATGGTCATGGCAAACCTATCCAGTCCAGCATGAAGTTGGAAACTGTTGCTATCATAGTGCCAAGAGATAATTAACTCAGCAATGTTAACACACATGCTTGGCATTCAGTTATCAGACAGGGTGGGAACAGAATGTGACAAGATTTTCACCACAGCTGTCTACTGACCCTGCCATCTGCTCTGTCCCAGCTGCCCATGCATTCACTCTTCCTCTGCAGACATGGCACCAGTTTGTGCAGATACTGGTGAGCAAAGATGGAAAACTTAAGTGCTAGGAAGCACCAGGAGAAACCTGTGCAACTGTATTTCCTCCTTTTCCAGGGCCCCTTTCCTTCCCCTAGGTCCCTAATAGCTCTCTACTGTCCAGCTCCCCTCCTCTTTCCTTGTTGACCAACAGAACCCTGTAGACTGGCTTCCCACTTCCTAGGAAGAGCATATGAATCTCAGAAAGATGCCCATGCTGTGAAAATCTGTCCTTAAAATGAAAGCTCACTAAAATGACCAGCAGAAGTGATATTTACATGCCTGTGGTTCAAAAGCTCAGTGTTGGAAAGCCACAGTTTTCCATGTTTGGTGCAATTGGCCAAGAATTAAGTGAGTTGTCTAAATCAGAAGACAGCTTTGCACACAAGGGGTCTAAATGGTTTGCAAATATTCCTTTATTAACAATATGAAATTGGTCTCTGCTTCCCAAGTGGCTGAAATACAGCTGGTTGGAAGCAATGCCTGTGGGATTTAGGGGTGAACCTAATGAGGTTCAACACTGCCAAGTGTAAGGTGTTGTACTTGGGTCGGAAGAATCCCAGACATAGATACAGACTGGGAGAAGAGCTTCTTGAGAGTAGCCCTGCTGAGAAGGACTTGGGGATTGTGGTGGATGAGAAACTTAACATGAGCCAGCAGTGTGCTCTTGCAGCTCGCAATGGTATCCTGGGCTCCATTAGAAGAGGGGTGGCCAGCAGGGACAGGGAGGTGATTGTCCCTCTCTACTCTGCCCTAGTGAGGCCCCATCTGGAGTACTGTGTCCAGATCTGAGGCCCCCAATACAAGAAAGATGTGGAACTGTTGGAGAGGGTTCAGAGGAGGGCCACAAGGATGGAGCACCTGCCCTACAAAGAGAGGCTGAGGGAGCTGGGCTTGTTCAGCCTGGAGAAGAGAAGGCTGCGGGGGGACCTCATTGCAGCCTTCCAGTACCTGAAGGGAGCTTATAAGCAGGAGGGGATTCAACTTTTTAAAAGGGCAGATAATGGCAGGACAAGGGGGAATGGATTAAAACTAAAGGAAGGAAGGTTTAGATTAGATATTAGGGGGAAGTTTTTTACAGAAAGAGTGGTGAGGTGCTGGAACAGGCTGCCCAGAGAAGTAGTGGATGCCCCGTCCCTGGAAGTGTTCAAGGCCAGGTTGGATGGGGCCCTGGGCAACCTTGTGTAGATCCAGGCCTGGAGGTTGGTGGCCCTGCCTGTGGCAGGGGGGTTGGAACTCTGTGATCCTTGGGGTCCCATCCAACTCAGACCATTCTAAGATTCTATGATTCTATGACTCTGGCCATAAATCTTTCCTTCAAACAGTTCCTTTTAGCCCCTAATCATGATGTTAAAAATCCCAAGAGAGACCTGCCACTTTAAATGTTATTAATTATTATTCATTCATGTCTTTACCATGTCTTGCCTGAGAAAATGGTTGCCCATTACTTGATGAAAAGTTCAGATAACATGAAATGAGAATCACAGAATGAATCATATATTTGGGTTGGAAGGGACCTTAAAGACCATCTAGTTCTACCACCCTGCCATGGGCAGGTACCCTCTCCACTAGACCAGGTTGCCCAAGGCACCATCCAACCTGGTCTTTAACAATTCCAAAGAGGGAATATCAACAACTTATCCAGGCAGCCTGTCTCACCACCCTCAAAGAATTTCTTCCTAATATCTAACCTAAATCTACCTTCTTTTACTTTAAAACTATTACTCCTTCTTCTGTCACTTCTTGCCCTTGTAAACAGTCCCTCTGCAGCTTTCTTGTCAGCCCCCTTTAGGTACTGGAAGATTGCAATAATGTCACACCAGAGCCTTCCCTTTTCCAGCCTGAATAAGCCCTACCCTTTCAGCCTGACTTCACAGGAGAGGTGGCACAGCTCCCTAATGATCTTTGTGGCATTCTGGACCTTGGCTGGTGTGGCTGGTGAAGACTGATGCAAAAAAGTTAGCAACTACCTCAGCCTTCTCCATACCCTGGGTAACTAGGTCTCCTGTTTCCTTCTGGGGAGGACTGACATATTTCCTGGTTTTCCTTGTATCACTGAAGTACCTATATTTTCTTGTTATTCTTGATGTCCATGACCTGATTTAATTCTATTAGAGTTTTAACTTTACTAACCTGATCCATGTCTGCTTGGACAGTTTCTCTGTATTCCTTCTACCTGCCCTTGCTTCCACACTCTGTAGGCTTCATTTTTGTGTTTAAGTTTGCCCAGGACCAACTTGTTCAACCATGCAGACCTCCAGGCATTTTTGCTTGGCTTCCTCTTTGTTGGGATGTATGTCTCCTGAGCTTGGAGGTGGTGATCCTTGAATACCAACCATCTGTCTTGGGCCCCTGTTCCTTCCAGGGCATTAGCACATGGTACTCTACCTAGCAACAGCGGTTGATGACAGCTGATGATACTGTGGGCTGGGATCTGAGCTTATTACTCAACATATATGCAAATAGGTTCTAATACCTAACTGTTGGCTAGAATTAAATTGTTTATTTAATCTTTGAATAATCCTTGGCTACAGAAGCAATGATTGCTGGTAAACTCTGGACCTAATTTTAATCAATTTTTTTGAAGAAACTGTACAGAACTGTAAGAAGTTCATAATGTCTCAAAAAACCTCAAATCCTACGCATGTGTGTTTGACTATTTTAACCATATGGAACTAATATTTAGTTCTGAAAGAAGGAAGAGGGGAAATTTCAAAATGAAAACAGAAGAATTAAAATGCAGAAATGGAAATCACTCTGATTTGAATGATGAAAACCATGTTCATTACATGTCAAGGAAGTCAGTCTAATTGGCAGCATCAGTGTGTGCAAGGTTTGGAACAACTGCAATTCCAGTACAGTTCCACCACCTGAATGGCTGAGGCAAAACAGAAGTGGAAAGAAGACTTCAATTGCAAATCCACTGCCACTTTCTTTGCAGTGCACCTTCTTTATATTCCAAGCAGATACAAACAAACTCCCTATTAGTCCTCTGTAGTAATATCTGTTTTGGAATGGGTTCAGCACTATTCCCTAATCCCCATTTTTGTTAGGAGGCCACAGAAAAATATCAAAGTGACGATTATGAAGTACTGAACTCCAGTACATCAACAGAAAGCACATCAACATGCCAAGCAACAATTATTCCCCTTAAGCTACACTGCTTTGTGCATGAGTCATTTGCTATTCAGGCAGAGCCTTGGAGAAGTGGACAGTATTTGGGATAATTCCCAAATATCAAAGACTACAAAGTAGGCAGGAGTTAAAGAAGAGTCAGCCAAAATATTTCTCTCTCTTTAACCCTGAGAAAGAGTCCTTTGAAAAATGCCAGGGCAAATCCTGTCCATCCTGACTGTTTTGAATAATACTTTGTTCCAGCAGGACTACTCATTGAGATGGGGCTCAGTCTGTGAAGGGGCTAGTGGCAGAAATGTATAGCATGGCCTGATTCTCTAAAAGGCTGAAAGAAAATCTGGAGGAAGCCCTAGTCTTGTTTTAGCTGAGTGCTGCTCTCTGAGGAGCTCAGACAGGAGCCCCAGGTTACAACTCCAGTGGGCAAGAAAATCAGGACCATGGTGAGAAGCACAGCCAAATATGGGATAGGTAGCAATATGGAGGGGGAAGTGCAATTTTTAGTTCATATAGATTTTCACAGGACAACTGTATTCTAGTTTCACTCTGTATTGCAAAGGAAGTCATAAAGACTTTTGAAGTGTTAATAGTTGACTAGATATTTTAGCATGTTACCAACGTGAGCAGTATGTATAATAGGTGTCCATGAAAATGTCAACAGCAAATGTTATACACAACTATAAGCAACCTGTTGATTTCTTAGAACTTAAAACAATTTATTAAACATATTTAAAACAAAGTATTGTTATACACATCCTCAACACTGTGCACGACTACTTTATCTTACCAGTAGCTGAAAGGGTGACATATTCATTAAAGGAAGAAAGCTTTGGCAGTTTTGAAAAAGTCATGCTAGATCTGTTGCAGTGTGACTCGGAAAAACGAAGGTATTATGGCATCAAAAGGTGCACAATGCTGACCAGGACCTCCAGAACAGCCTAGAGGCTACAGTTAGTTCCATTACAGGCACTAAACTTAGAGGTTATAACTACATCTCTCTATCAACTGCATAGCGAGTCAGAGTTGGAATATCCATAGACGGTAGGTCAATCATCACACTGGAGTGGAGTCCTAGGTACCTAATTCTCTTAACTTCCCTTAGGTACCTGTATGCACAGTCTTTTTTGAAAATTAGGTAATTTTTTCAAATGTACACATAAACTATGCAGTTCCTAAGTTTGTAGTGAATGCAGCTTTCCCAAGTGTTGTCAGTAGAGGCATGTCACAATTGGCTTCCTGTATGTCTTACAGTTCCTGCAAGATTATCTCCTAACATTGCCTTCTTGAACTATTCCAGCTTTCAGATCTACTCAGAATTGAAATTTTATCCTACATCATCAATAATATCATTTATCTCAGGAGTTACTGTAGGGATTTTCATAGTTTACCATTAGGCTGGGCATAGCAAAAATTCACACTTTTTATATATATATATATATATACACACACACACACACATATATATAAACTTTCTCTAATATGTATGTATATATATACATATATATACACACTGTTCTTCATGCCAGAGATTTGAAAAAAGTGATTCTAACTGGAAATGTGAAGGCCTAACTGATACTCTTTTGACTTACTTTCTCTTCCAGACCTGGTGTCATGGTTTAGCCCTGGACAGCAATTAAGCNNTCAGAAGAGTGAAAGTGAGAGAATTCATGGCTTGAGACAAAAAGAGTTTAATGGGACACACGTAAAAAGTGATATTATGATGATGATGATTAATATATAAATAAAACCTGATGAACAGCGCAACTTCTCTTTCCCCAATGTCGATGCTGCACAAGACTGCAGCTGCCACACCAGGCCCCCAGCCCAGCCCCACACACAGCCCCTCAGCTCATCCCCAGATATAAACAGAACATGAAGTTGATGATAAGACAGAATACAGTTTGCACTGAAGAGGTGAAAAAGAAGGTGTGTGAACGACTGAATGAATGATAAAATGGAAGAGCGAGAAGGTGAATGCAAGGTGTCTGCAGCACATCCTCATGGTCAAACTGCACACGGAGCACAGGCTTTTACATAAAGCAAAATGCTAATCACAGAGCTTTATGTAATCACATTGTTATCACAAAGTTACTCCCTTTCTGACCAAGTATTCCCAGCAACAGTTGTTCTAGTCTGGAGCACAGGAAAGGAGAAAAATAGTGACCTTGTCACTCCATATTTATTATCATAGCTCTGTTAAGAGCATATGGCTGGAACGCATTGCCTGTGTTAGGCACTCAACACAGAGGTTACTTCCTGGAAACATAAAATAATAAAATAAAATCAAAGCACTGTTTTCCACAACTGATCCCTTTTCAGCAGCAATCAAACCCTGAAACCAAATTCCAGTAGCATAGGAATTCTTACAGATTTTCTACCATGCCGCAGGCCATCCCATACCAACTGCTGACCCTGCCCCAACTGCTGCCTCTGTCCCAACATCAGGACCTGTCCCAAATGTTGTCCCTTCCCCAAAGGCAGCATATCTCCTAGCTGCCACTCCTGCCCTAACAGCCACACCTACAGCAACAGGAGCATCTGCTCAACTACTGCCCCTACCACATATGCCACACATACCCACCTTGCTGCTTCAATGGTAACCCTGTCCCCAACTGCTGCACCTACCCCAACAGCATCACCTACCCCAACAGCTGCCCCAAATGCTGCACCTACCCCAACGGCAGCTACTGTTCCAACTGCTGTAACTGCTATAACTACCACACCTATCCCAGCAACAGACCCTGCCCTAGCTGCCGCCCTTGCCCCAGCCTTGCACCTACACCAAATGCAGCACCTGCTCCAACTGCTACCCCTGCCTGTACTTCTGCCCCTACCCCACCAGCCCCACCTGCTCCAATGGTAGCACCTGCCCCAACTGTGGTGCAGTGGCTGCTCCACCCATGCCAGCCCTGCCTGCAGCTATTCCATGTCCCAGCAAGGTTCCCCATCCCACCACCCAGCCCAGTGACACAGGTCTCTGGTGTTTCTCCCTATCAAAGCAGCGCTGCATGGTAGGGCAGCCACAGACATCCCATTCTTGTGCTTGTGGGCTGGATGACACAGGTTCAGGGAGCTGGCTGTGGGACATGAAGCAAAAGTCAGGAATGAATGTTTTCCTTGGGGCAGAGAGCTAACAGGGGGGAATGCTGTGCCAGGGTCAGCCCAACTTAGTGCGTTTATTAATTTTCTAACAGCGTCTTGCTAGAGTACAGGAAGGTTAAAAACACGCTGAAGCAATTTAAGGAAGAGACCAAAGAAACATCAGGGAGACATTGTAATTATCTCCAACTTAGATATTATAAATGTAGGAAATTCAGAAGTAAGGTTTAATTTAAAATAAGTATGCTGAGGTGTAGTAATGCCCTCCACCAACAACATAGAAACTGCCTGCTTTTACTGAAGCTATGCAATAATAATGAGATATGATTGATGCATAATAGATACAGTGACTTGAGATCAGAATACAATTACTTTAAATGACACATTAGATAAAAAATTTTAATTTTGCACCATTTTGACTCTGGAGATTTCAATGTATTTGAATATATAGAACACTTGAAGAAGCTGCATAAAAATATTTTCTCCTAGTCAAAAAGGTTCTGATGCTTAATAGTATAGCTATAGAAAAATCCAATTTTAAATTAGCTTCATCTTGTAAATATGTTAATGCATTTACTTAGAATTTCACGTAAAATTTATTCTTTGCCCAGTTACTGTTACAATTCCAAAGAAGCGACATGTGTAGTCAAGAGATCAAATCACCTCTTAATATGCAACTTATCTCACTTGAATGAAGAACCAGGATTCTCCTAAAATTTGAAAAAGGGAATAAATAGTCATGTGGGGAAAAAAAGAAAAAAAAAGGAATTATTTACCTTCCCTGTCTAAATCAGACCTAATCAGAAGTTTCAAAGAGACACAAGCAAACTAGAAGAGTGGGAAATGAAATGGAAAGTGAAATTGAATGTTCACAAAGTAATACATGCAATAGAAATAACTTTTTTCCTACTACATTTTAAATTTGCTATTTAAACCTAAAAATAAAAAACTTAGAACATTCCTCCTACCCAAGAGAAGCACAGCTACAAACATTTTAAGATACTAAGGAAACCTATTCTGAAAACACTACACCAGTGGTGATTCTTCATCACAAAGCACTGTATTCCAAAGATAGGCACTGACCCAGGGAACTAACTAAGTGTAAGGAAATCTCTCTTTAAGGTGAGCCAAACATTCAAGGTGTTTATTTTAGAAAAGAAAAATGAAAAACCTGCCATGATAAAGGCATCCACAGATCCAAATGTGCTATAAAGGGAAGCAACTGTTCTGCACAAGCAAGAATGGAAATCTAAAGTAGAAAATTGAAAGCTAATTAGAAGAAAACTGTCCCACTGTACACATTCCCTTGTGAAACTCATTGCTAAAATGGTTAGAATCAGAAAATCAGAATCATTTGAGGTAAGATGGAGCCAGGCTCCAACATGTCTAGTGGTTACTTATGCATGGGAAGACAAACACCATCACTCTAAACATTTCCCTCTTTCGTTCTCTTCCCCAGCTTTAAATGCTGAAAATGATGTCACAATGTACGGAATATGCCTTTCATCAGTTGGGGTCACCAGTCCTGGCTGTGTACCCTCCCAACTTCTTGTGCATCCCCAGTCTACTCAATGGCAAGGCAGTGAGAGAAGCAGAAAATGCCTTGGCTCTGTGTAAGCACTGCCCAGCAGTAACCAAAACATCTCTATTATCAACACAAATAACACGTTTTCAGCACAAATCCACAACACAGCCCCATACTAGCCACTGTGAGAAACTCTATCCCAGCCAATATCAGATTCTGATTATTCTCAGATCTGTTTATTTCTTAAAGCAAAAAGAGACCATTAGATGATGTAGTGTTACTTAGCTTATTACACAAGTATATTGCATCAGAAAAAGCATGTTTTGTCATCCAGATGTCTTTTTACTTTTCACTGATCAGATTCAGATATTCATACTAGATATTACAATCTTTGGATGTTGGCTTGTCTTATTAATGAGCATGTTTGGAAAATTCTTTTTTCTTTATATCTGCTGATGGAGGCTATTCTGAAAGTAATAACTTTGCTAAACAAAATCTAAAAATATTTTGAGATTGTTTGTGATGATGAATTTAATAGAGCTTTCAGTGCTATATGTGAAAGAAACTTAAATGACCGTAAGACTTAGATTCAGTTCCCTGCTTTAAATGAAATAAGAATTCTTAGACTGAGCTCAGAGTTACACTTATAAGTTCATCTAATCCTCAAGAAATTTGCTCGGATCCTCTGAAATTTTTAGACTAACTCCAAGGCAAATACCCATCCTCTCAATGATGGATTTCTATCAATCAGCTGGATGCTAATACCTGCACAAAACACCTTAGCTGCCATTAAAGTGGGCCTCCTGGGAGAAGGCAAAAAAGGGAGCACGACACTGCAGTGTCTGTAAGGAAAAGAGACATTGCGGGTTGCTTTCCACAGCCTTGTTGACACCGTACCTCCCTCTGAACGTGTGTTGGTATACCCAGGATTGAAATGAATCAGCACCACAGCATCAACACCATATGATTCTCCCCACTAGTGAACACCTGTTGATAATTTAATAGCCTGAAAAACAGATGAAAAATGAGACTTGGTGCTGGCAGCCAGCACATCTATTCAGCAGTTTATCTTTCCACTTCTGTGGTAATTCAAGGCACTCACTACTACAGTCTTGTTTACAATGGTTTACCTCTGTTGATATTTCTATGTGAAAAGAACACAGAAAAGAAGGCAATTTATTATCAGCCCAGGTAAGAGAAGGCTACCTCTCTCCATGGCATGTCAAAACTAGGATTAATCACATATATGTAAAAAACCAACACCGCCCCAAACAAACCAACCACCAAAAAACACCAAAGGAAAAAAATAAACCCTTAGGAAAAATTACTTCTGTTTAAAACAAAAAGTCCCCCAAAGATCTGATACTTCCCACCAGAAGAAACAACAGAGTGCTGATCTAATCCCCTTCTAGTCCTTGAGGTGAGAGAAATGGACATCTCCCTTCCTGGGGCTTTTTATGAAAAACATCTAAGGGTCTCCCTTCAATTGTAATGTGAAATGTGAACATAACAGAAATAAACTTCAGTTCCTCAGTACTATGGACATCCTGTTTACCAGTTTTCCAACTCTCCTCTGATTGATGAGAGCGGGACTGAAAGGCACCTGCACAACTCAACCTAGTCATAAAACTTTGCCAAGTGCCTGCTGCCCCGTCCAAGAGGAATGAAAGTGTAGTCCAGATATATTATCTGTCTTGAGGTTGCTGTTGCAGCTCTAACCAGATTGAGATAAATCTAACGAGATTTAATATCTGAAAATTCTGGTCAAATGTCCCGTTGTGAAATTTTAACAGTTTTTTTTTTAGTTTTAAAGGAGGGATATTCATTATAAATATAGCATGGAGGGAGAGGAAACTGATGCAGATAGTCAGTAGTAATTGCTGTACATCATATTTTCTTGTGGTTTTCTAAGTCAGTAGGGAATTATTGTACCTCTTTTGGAAGCCATCCTACAAAGGACATAGCCATAAACTTAATCATGACAATTACAGTTATCATTAACAAGGTCTGAACAGCCTCTGACATGTATCTTAGTTTAGAAACACAGCACTAAAATAATATCCTGCCTGTATGACTTTTTGACAATACTAGACAGCATTGTCTATTCTATTTATGCAGTGAAATGGAAAATAAACAAAAATTTTCATAAAAGAATATTTGAGCCACTTTCCAAAGCTTTACGAAAGCCACAGTTCAAGTTTCCAAATCTTGATGATTTGGGGAAAAGTACTAAAATGAAAAAAACATAATATTTCATAGAAAGCTTTGCAAAAAATTTTTTGTGACACATTCAACTATATCCTTCTTCATCAATTTCTCTTCTTGATTGAAAGGTTTGTATCCTGTATTCAGAGTATGAGCATTTTCTTACACTTTGAGTATAGACTGAAGTTTTCCTGAAGTTGGTCATTCCCACCACCTGTGGACTCTCTCTTTGCTTGTTTGTTCTAACAGAGAACAAGGACAAAAATGGAAGCTTCCAAAATGGCCACAAAAGTAGTTCTGAATCTCTGGTCAGCTCTAAAATTAAATTCAGGTCAAAGAAAGAAAAGAATTTGTCTCAAAAGTACTGACAGCAGACATACATTTGAATATGTCTGGTTAAAGGCATTTGCACATGCACTTACAAGGTCACAATTTTCAAACACGGTTTTCAAAGTCTATTTTTTTAATGGAAGAAACAGACTCACAGCTCTCACCATAATGGGGAACTGAAGAGTTTAGTGAGAGTGCAAAGTTAGGCAAGAAATTCAGCTATGCAAGTTCTACAAAAAAGGTGCTATAAGTGTAAAGAAGCAGCAGCTTTTTATTCAGCATACAGTTAGCTGTTGGGAGGGGTCTGCTTGGATGACAAGCAGAGGTCTTCAGGATTTCAACATCATGATCAGAGTGATGGGTTCAAAAACTCAAGTCCCTTAAAAATATCTCTGGAGCTAATGTTAAATGAAAAAAAGAAATCCAAAATAAACAAGGTCAGACACAGGGAGGGAGAGAAACAGTGAAAACCTTGGCTATTAGAACATGCAGACTCACTGGTTGACATTTGTAATCACATTTTGAAACTCATCCCAGAGTAGTATGTTTATTCATCTGTAGCAAGATCTGAACATTCAGCTTGGGAATGTTTAGGGGTTGTATTTTGAATGTTTAACTGTCACTAGGTGGGTTTTATTTATTAATACATTTCTCATGTGGCTAATCTTAGAGGAGGAAGTGTGACTTTTTGTCTTCTAACTTATTTTGGGTTGTTTCACTGAATGTTTTAATGGGATGTGTTTCACTGAGCAATACAGAACTGAGTTAGGAACGGATTAGTCACTTTGAATGTGCTGTGTAGCCCAGGAAGTGGATGAAACTGTAAGAGTTCAATGTTAATATATTTAAGGATATTTTACAAGAAAAATATTCTAAAGCTACATTACAAGCTGGTGACCATCTACAAGTTAGTCACTGTGGATAAGGCTAAATCTTATCCCTGCTCATTTAAATAGGTTCTGGAACAATTGCTAGCAGAAATATGAATTTAGGAATGTATTAAATGAACTGTGACCCATTCAAATTAAATGGAGATGGGCCAGTTTTAATAAGTGGATTTTGTTCCCTTCTTTCATTACCATGAAGACCATGAAAAATTGGACCAAAATACTTGGCTGCCTCCTTTAGCTGGATTTCTACCCATGGAGTGAGTAAATAACACTTGTGCCTGGTACCAGCAAATAGCCTGAAGCTACAAAATGAGCTGCTGTATGTTTCCATTGGAGGCCAAAAAACCCCAAAAAACAACCTTCCCCAAAAAAAAAATCGATGACCTCAATATATTTTTGGATCAAGCTACTTGCAAAGAGCACAGAATTAGGTTGGACTATCTTTGTTCAAGTTAGAGTGAGTGGATTTTTTCACCACTATTTTAAACAACAGCAAAGAGGAGAATTAGGAAGGCAACCAAGAGCGTTTTCAAAGATCTCACCAGTTCTAGAATAACACATGACTGTGGGCTGTCTTCTTATAAATCCAGATTTTATGAAACAGTGTCAAGTTATTGTTCTGTTTACTTCACGGAAGTACCATTTTAAAATAGCAGTTTAAAATCATTTGGAAGATTCTTAATGTAGTTTTTTTTCCTTTAGGGTAGGATTCATCTCACCTAAGTTTCATCATCTGAAAAAGGGATGTTTTGTCTCAGCTAGACACTCTTTAGGTGCTTGTTGAAGGAATGTTGAAGATCATAGCAGCAGTTCAGTCTTCTGAGGTATGATAGATTGTTTTGTCCACAGGTTGTAAAGGGACCAACCAAGAGGAAAAATTTGGATAAGATGCCTAACATTTTAGACTAAGCTTGTTAAACAAAAAGAACTTTGATTTCTATACAAATGAGAAAAGCCTGATTTAAGGTACCAAAGAGATACAATTGTAGTGCTGTCCCACAGTTGTGCAGTTACAGAGGAAATGGGTTAATCAAATAATAGTACAGGAACTTATAAAAGTTATTGGAAATAATTTCTCAGTCTGTCCTTGTTACAGGAAAGTCTGTTATCTGTAGCCATTTCAAGGCTTTTAGTAACGTACAGTGTATGGATTGCCTTGAGTCATGAGGATACACACCTTAAAATAACTAGTGGGAAACTGAATTGAAGGTTACAAGCATAGGTGAAAGTGTTTTCTTCTGATCTCATTAGATAATGGCCTTCCTCAATTTTGAAACTGGATTCATGGATACAAAGGCAAAAGCTTTTATGGGAAGGGAGATATGTTTGAACTCCAGCAGGCTCCTGCTAGGAATAAACTTCTTTTTGCAACCGTACCAGAAGAATGATTTATGTCTCCCAGCTGTTTAGATCTGCTCTTCCTTAAGGAAACCAGGAAAGACAGTAACCTCCAGCAATGGAATGGGTGCTCTAGAAGACAAATGCTCAAAACCCTAGACTCCCTCACTGCAGGGTGATGGAATTAATGAGTAGTGTGCAGCAGAAAGTCAAAGATCTGT
>VZTU01001215.1:1077-11569 GCA_013400835.1 Zapornia atra
GAGGGTGTGTGTTTGTATGTGTGTATTATATGTATTATATAACTGGTTTTCATTAATATTCTTTCCCAGGGAATGGAAAACTGGTGTGGTCCTTGAATATATCCCCAGTACTATAATTTCCTTGGCTTCAAACCTGGAAGACACCATCTCTGTTCTTATCATAAAATTCTATGTGCACAGAAATCTCCAAAATTTGTCATTGCCTTAAACTCTTTGGATATGTATGCATTACATAATGGTGAAAATGTAACCTAGAAATCGCCATGAGGATTTCAAGAAAAAAAGGTTTCATAATTGTACTGGACCTTTGAGATAAGTGGTAGTGATGATTATTTTTTGTTTGTACACAGTTATGCCTGAAGAACTATTTTCATATATTTAGAATCCGTTTCATTGAGCAGCTTATCTGCCAAACTCATCCATCAATCAATGCTCAAGCAAACTATAAGTATGTAGACTCTAGTTATACAGACTGTGCTTCTATATAGATGTAGAAATCATATAAATAGATGGCATTATTTATGCAGTATTGGAAATGTACAGCTGTATGTTTGAAAATTTAGAGCAAGGTACTTTGCCTGTTTACCTTTTCCTTAAGGTGACAGTGTGTATGTATCTAACAAATCATTTCAGATTAACAGAAAATTATTTTAACTTTTCTTGCTAAAGTGTATTTTTTTTATTTAGTGGTGTAGACAAACACTGTGCACTGTAAATGGTGTAAAAGTCTACAATGTTTGCTTTTTCATCACAGTTTTTTTTTTTTTAAAACACATTAATTGTCAACATGAGAGTATTTTTTTTGCTTTTAAATCAGCTGAAATTCAATTACACAAGGACTTAAATTTCAACACTGGTGAAGCTGATTTAAACCTATTTAGTCAAGCTTTAGTGTGATAAATTTTGGTCTGAAAGGTCAGTCTAAAATAGCTTCTCATTCCTCCATCAGATGTTTATAATCTTTTACATTAAATCCATTTTGCTTGGACAGAATGACAAGCATATGGAATGAAGAGGGTGGTAGAATTTTTGTTATGAGAAAATACAAGGTAAAGGCTTTGTGAGAGTAGAAAAGGTCTTAGAGGATGATTGAATCCCTCAAGATATGCAGAGCAGATGCAAGGATAAAAACCCCATGAAGCACATATTCGTGGAGAAAGGAAAGAAAAGGAAGAAAAGAAAGAAAAGCGGATAGAAATGATAGAATTAAAGACAGCTGGTCAGTCGCAATGTGCCAGAACTTTAATTTTATGTTTTGTTCCTTTCCTTTTTCTTCAAAATAATCAGTTTCCCTTTATAGCTCTTTTCATAAATATTCCACCATTCCTCTCTTTGTATTTCTTCTACCTCTGAATTTTTTAAGCCTTCAAATCAAAATAATTTTGAGAGGAAGTGGAATTGAACCATGTACCATATTCTTCCCACCAAAATGAGAAGCTTCTGGAAATTTAAGTTCTTCAGAGTTTTTTACATTTCTTGGATCACTAATATTGGAAACATATTTTGATTTAGTAATGAGTATTACCAGTAGCAGTTTACCCATTAAGGACAGGAAAGGCATCTTTTTTCCCCTCCCTCTTTTGTTCTTTGCAAGCTTTATTATTTTTCCATGGTTGTACCTGCATTTGTCAGATATTTATGCAATGGTTCATTGCTATACCCAAATAAATTGTTAGGTTTTGTATGTCACTTTTGTAATTAAGCAATTGTAAATTCACATGAAATAATTTTAAAATTAGGATCATGAGTGCTTTCCATAAACTGTAGGGATCAAGTGGCCTCAATCTCCACCTTGGAGAGGAGTTATCAAATGTCAAAGTCTGTTAGCAGCAGCTGAGCTATCTACAGGACTCCGCTGCTTTACCAATAGTTCAATCCCCTGTGCAAAATCTTTATCTGGATTTGTGTGGGAGACCATTATTTAATGTTCAGTAAGTAGGCAAAGCTGTTCTCCTACAGTGATGACCTCCTTGACCTACTAGAGCATACCAAAAATTACACTGATCCATTAGAAAGATTAAGACAAAGACAATAATAGCTCCTGTGATTTATCTTTCTGTTTTTATTAAAAGCTCACAAGTTTGCCAAAAATGACGGGCAGGAATAGATAATCTCTGCTTTTTATCACCCAGATCAGACAGACTTAATGTTACCAATGAAAAGACAAATGCCATGCATCTATTTGTGGAGGACGAACATCTCCCCCCCCACCCCGTAGGAAATATAAAGTTGAAATACTTTACTTTGAGGATCAGAGTAATAAATTATATTTGGCAAGGTGAAATGAGTAGAAAATTATTATTACTAATGTGCATTTGCTCCAATATTTGACCCAGCCAAGGTCAAAGAGCATTGACCAATTCCTCTATGAAACTATCCTGCTGCCACTCATTATACATGGTATTCAGTGAAATCTTGTCACACAAGGGATTTTGTAGATATAGATGAAGATTTAATTTTTTTATATACTGGGAATTTATCTGTCCTTTTCTTCTGCCAAATCAATGAAGTCTGATACAGAATTAACTGCTGCAATCATCACACATTTTGGGAAGGTCATGGTTAGTAGTTAGAAATAGCAAAGCTGTGCAAATAATTTATCAATAAAGGATTAAATGGTGAAGGTGTGTTTTATCCAGTTAGCAAATACGTAAAAAAAAGTAAAATGTTATTGGTTTGGTTTTTTTTTTTAATTTGCTGCAGAGCTATGAATTTGCAAGCAATTGAAGGTCATTGGGGCATATCGCACTGCATGATAGAAGGACAGAGGATGAAAAAGTTAATATTTACCATGCAGTTTCATGTATTTTCAATCCAATTCTTGTCAGAAATATATGTGAACCAAGAAATACTGTTTTGTGGTAATTTTCTATTAGTTAGAAATAATCTTTCAAGTTCTGTCCAAGAGCAATGTAAGAATTTAATGCTATTTTTTCCAAATGTACTAATTTATTCAACAAAATTTGCTTGAGTATATTTTTCAGTTGTGTTTTGAATATTATCAAAGCCAAGACTCCACAATCATTCTGGGCCACCTATTTCAATGTTTGAGAATCCTCACAGTGAAAAGGAGTTTTGTGTTGTGTTTAGATTGAATTTCACATGTGTTAATTTGTGCCCATTGCCCCTTGTTCCGTCAGTAGTCAGAGAGGAGTCTGTCTCCTTCATCTGTATTCCCTCTAACCACATATCTTTACATACTGGTAAGATCCACCCTGAGACTTCTATTTTCCAAGCTAGAAGTGTCTTAACCTTTCTTGAACATGTAAGGTGGTCCAGTCACTTGTTGTCTTTGTTGTCCTTTTCTGGACTCACTGAAGTAAGTTCATATCTTACTTGTACTGGTGAGTCTGGAACAGGACCCATCACTCCTGATGTGTCTCACCAATGCTGAGAAAGACAGGGAGAAACACCATGACCTGCTGGCAATGCTCTTCCTTATGGAACTCCAGATGATGTTGGACTTCTTTGTGTCAAGAGTGCATTGCTGACTCATGCTCGGACTTTTCACCAGCATCCTCAGCTACTTCTCAGCAAAGCTGCTTTCCAACTGCTTGTCCCCCAGTATGCTGTTGTCCCTGGGGTTACTCCTCTGCAGAAGGACTTTGCCCTTCCCTTCCCCCTGCCCATTTCTTCAGCCATCCCAGATCTGAGTGTCAGCACACCTTTTTTCCATGGCTTAGGCCCTACCTAATTAGTACCTGTAATCTAGACAGTGATTAAGATGGATCTGTGAATAAATTCTCTTTTTCCAGCTTGGTAATGGAGAACTACTTTAAAAAATATTAGGAACATTAGGGGAAATACCTTAAATCTCAGTTAATAGTAAGAGGAACAGAAAAGAAAGGCATACACTAGCAAACTAGAAAAATTGAGGACTTTCTATAAATTGTTTTTGTTTAAAAAAAAAAAATCATTGCAATCTATTTTATGTGCAGATTATGCTGTACTGGTGTTTCTTCTTTGCCAGAAAAAACCAATACAGTAGTAGCTTGCAAAGTACTATCTTACCAGGCACTTGTATTTGTTCTTGCACACAAATGTAGGTAGTTGCCCATCATAATTTTAGGCAGCCTTGGTTTAAAATATTACCCTTTTGACTTTTCTTGTCCCAGTTTGCCCATTTTTTTTGAATGGGATTTGAATAATTGTGTGAAGCATTCTGAGAGGAGTTAAGTTGATGGGAAAAGGAAAAACCAACCTCTTTGTAACATTCTGCCATCTTTACCCAATTATTCTCTGCTGAGTTCATAAAAGTGTTCTCTTGTGCATCATTGAGCTTGTTTGTTTGAAGAGAAAGCAATAAGAAATGGTAAGAATGCCAGATTCTGAATATTGCTTTTAAGAGCAGATAGAGATATTTAAATACTAATGAATTCTTGTGCACTTTTATTTGTTTAATCTCACATAGACAAGAAAATTAACAGAAACAGCAAACTAAAGCTACTTTTGTATAAACTAGACCTCCTGAATAACACCTCCATTATAAATTTTCACTCACAGCACCATAAATAACATGAACACACACTGCACATTATACAGAATTTTTTTTCAACCTCTTAAGCCCTGTGCTACAAATATAGGAACAAAACCCCACTGCAGAAAGCTCACGTAAAATCTTTAGTGTCCAAAGGTCAGACTGATTTCTTACTTCTGCCACCAAAAGAATTCTGAATTATTTTATACTGTAGAAAAAGAAAGTTATTCTTTTATTATGGCAGTACTTTAAAACAAGAAAGAGGGAGTGGCAGATGAATAGACCTGATACCAGACCCATACATCATAAATCAGAGCAATTGCATGTAAATCAAAGGATTGAAAGTGAATTTAAAAAATCACCAGGGCCATGATTTTTTTGCCTTTTTTCTGAATCCTCAGGAATCAGGAGAATCTGAATCCTTGGAGACAAAGTAGTGAATCTGGCCTGTTAGTCACAGTACAGGAAACCAAATAGCTAAACCATCTCCCACAACACACCTTTAATCAGTTTGAGCCATATATATATAGCAGGTGACTTCTGTCTGTAAAAAACAAGGAAGGATAAATGTCTATTTACAGCACTAACCATCCACATGAACCCAGTTTTCAATCACCCAATTCACAATGCAGGCACAAGCATTTCTGTATCTGAATAATAATTCTGCAGAATATTATGAGGCTTTTTCGTTCTAACACTGATAACTTTCAAATTCACAAGCTCATTGAATCAGAAAGGCTTCTTCCTGCCCTATGACTGAATGTGTTCTTGATCAGGAATGAACAATTACTGAAAGCATCATATAAAATCTTTTCAGGGTGGGTGTACTTCAATTTGGCCAATGGACCATACTGGAGCACCACTTTTTTATCTTGAAACCTTTATGACTGCTGCTAGAGAAATCAGAGCTGCAAGGCTTCATTGAGTTAAACTAAAACATCCATCCCTACTAAATGAAAAGATGGGAGCAAGCCCAGGCTATGTTCTACCACAGAAACAGTTTTGCATCCTTTGGAATTCGAACATCTCTGATGATTAACCTTTTCTCCTCCCTGGTTCCCAGTGTTACCAGGAGTAGCACAAACACACCGAGGCTCAAGGGCATGCAGAATGGAGTATTTTCCTGTTACCCACAGCATTATGGTCATTATTTTTATGTACGTGGGAGAGAGTATCTGATGATGATTGTTTATTTCCTGCCTTTTAGCATAAACACACTTCATTCTGCAGGTTGAACTGCCCTAGGGCACTGCACCGTTTGTGTAACACAGCCATACATGCTGTCCACTCCCACGGTGGGATTATTAGCCAACCCTGGACACCTGGAGTGTGCAGGCAGCCTGACTGCAAACTGCCTTTGTAAACAGTGTGAACACATGAGAGAAGCTACAGGATCCTCAAATTCATGCTGAGAAGCTGGTTCAAGAAAAAAACCTTCCTTGCTGATAGTAAAAGTTCAGTATTAAAAAAACCCTCACAATGTAATAATTCACATTTCAAATACACCAGAATTTCATGCACTAAATTTTTAATTTAATAAAAAGATATTCTTAAAAATATTTAACAGATTCACTACAGGAAAATAAACAATGATCTATGCCATTGTTAAAGGTTACGAAATTAATAATGTCAAGAATATTATGTTTTCCTGACACTGAAAGTAAGTTTCTAACATAGATAGTATATTAGGAGAATACTACTTCTAAGTGAGAATTAATCTCTGATTTAAACTTGTCCACACTGCGTCTGGGCATTTTATATGCCAACAACAGTAAATATGCTTAATATCTCTTTTTAAACTATACTTCAGAATATACTTTCTATACAAAGTTTATATATATACTTTCAGTAGGAATTATAAACTTGAAATAATTCATAGCTGTTGTACTGTGTTTTTTAAATTAGGCTTATCTTCCTGCTTATTTTCAGAGTTGATACAGTTCAATATTAGGTTTTGTTTTACAACATATTCTTGTCTGAAGAATATGAATATGGCAATTCAAAGTAGGCAGCTTTATTCAGTGGTAAACAGTTCATTTTCCGTTCCTCAATAAGTAGTCTCAGAATCATTATGTTATTCTATTTGCAAATGTAAAAACTTTTGTGGGATATTTCAGCATCACCAATTATGATTCAGCAGCCTGATATAACTGAGTATGTTCACCCAGCATTTACACAATTAAACATGTGACTCTTGCTGATGCTGGCAGAAAAATCAATGGATGATTAATATTATGGAAATGCCAACAACAGTCCCAGGATTGGACTGACAGGATTGAAAATGAATTGCTGACAGCAGGGAATCCTCCAGGAAGATATAATAGTGAAAAATGTACAAATATCTAGGTTATTCTTGCTGAACTTTATTGACTATCTGGAAGGAAGGTTTACACTCTAAGAAAAAAGACAATCTACAATGTGTCATAGAAAAATAACAGCTGTAAGAAAAAAGCTTTTAGAAAGACAGGAAATAAACTTACTTATATAGTACTCATTTGGAATAAGTGCAACCATATCTCAGAGTAGAAAGTATGACTTTTAGATAAGAAAGTAACATTTAAGATGTCCCATCGCAAAGTTACAACTTTTATATATTTTTATAAAAATGTTCACTTGTAAAAAGCATGTATTTTTAAAATATCCACATACTTTAAAAAGGATTTGTATGTTATTTTACTATCCCTAATGTGTCTATTAATTGATTCCGGAAAACCCGTTAGCTTTTTTATTTTAACTTTCATTTGAACTTCCATGGGTTTACATGTTCTCCTCAAAATCACTTTGCCTTAGCGTAAGTGTAAAAATAGAAGTAGCAAAAAAATAAGTCAATGCTTTGAATTCTTATTTAAATCTGAGTAAAACATTTCTTAAAATTTCAGGTAATTAGATACTACTTCTCTAGGATCATCTGGGAACACATCCTCAGGTGGTGGATATTGTCATAGCTTGACTCAAGACTAACTTGAGTCGTCTCCTCACTTGCAAGAGCTTAACATTTGTGCTAAAGTATAAAAGATAATAAAAATAGATCAATAACAACCACATAAGCCAGTTGTGTATAGAAAATTTGATAAAGTAGAAAACAAATACAGAATACTTAGACATTTTTCCAAAAGTAATTACAAATACCATCACACAGAAGACCCAAACAGCAGTCAGTTCCTAGTGGGAGGAATAAAACTACAGTCCAGAGGGAAGCCCAAACTCTTTTGCTGAATTTTTTTCCTTCCTTACATCTTTCTTCCCAACTATTTGGAGAAATGTTAGGGTTTCTTTCACAATCATCATGGCCTGACAACTTCTTGAGAATGAGACCCACAGTGCAGAGTTGACTTACTCCTAAATACACTGTTAGGAGAGAAGTGAAACGTGGCTGAAAATTATGAGAGTTGTAGGACAACTGTGAAAAGGAGTTAAACTTCTTTATTAAATACAAGTAGCTAAACCAGAAAAAAAAAGTTGGCCAAAGCCAAGCCCTGTACAAGGCAGTACTAGAAATATGAGCCCTGTGTTCATTCTTCAGGTCTTCTAAGAAGACAGATGCAGATGCAGACACAAAAGGCTTGGTAGTCTCCAAGGCAGTTGCATATGTCAAAGAGAACAAACCTATCCCAGATGTAATGGAGACAGCAGCACCAGCATCAGAGAAATATGTGCTCTACTAGAGGACCTCATAAGGAAAAAAATAGGGAGCTTTTATGGTAAAGTAGAATCTGGAAGCAATTTTAAGTGAAGAAGGTTTTTCATTCCTCATAGTTCAGGAAAGCTATGTTTTATGTACTTTCTCTAAAGAAAAGCATCACATTAGAAAAATCTAACACATGGCACTAATAAATATAAGGAGATTATGTCTTCCATCAAACAGTTATGCTACTTTTATATTTTTCTTCATTGCAAATAGTGCACAGCAATCATTTCTTCATACAGCACATCTGTAATGTAGTTGAAGTGGTTTATAAACTGAAATGCCTAACTCTACAGCATTAGCAGGAATTAAACTCCTCTGGGCTTTCACTTCAATACCTTGAGGTTGAAAAGAGGTCTTTAATTTAGTATTCTCCATATGAAATATAGCTGAATTTGCTAATAGAACTGCCTTTCCCTCATTAGGGAAGGAAGAAAACCAATTTAACAAAGAAACCATATAATTGTATGGTTCCCTCTTCATGCTGTGGTCATAGCTACACCTACCTGGAAACGGAGTTTCTAAGACACTTATACTTTGGTATCATACTCTTTGTAAACTGGAGCCTCCTGTTGCATTTGGAGATGGTTCATTTCCTAAAGAGGTATGTGCTGTTCCATTCAGCTCCCCAACAGAAGTTGAATTCAGCAAATTCTTTAAAAGGTGATAGCAGATGGGTTAAAAATGCCTGACATGAACTGTTATGATATGCATTTAGAGCCTAGAAATGTCACAAGACCAATTCTAAAATTTATTTCTCTGGTAGCACATCCAACAAATACTGTTGGCAGATGATGTTAATCCTCTGTCCTGGTTTTTGGCTAGGGTAGAGTTAATTTTGACAAGAAGTTGGAATGGGACGCAGCCAGGATAGGTGACCCAAAGTAGCCACAGGGCACAAAGGGTTGGGATAACAAAAGGTCTAACTAGAGTGTGTTAAAAATAAGTTGTGATAATAATTTATTATTTTAGTTAAATACATGCTGGTCACAATAGCATTTCATTTGTTGACATGGTTGTGCTATGTAAATCCTTACACATTTCATGTATTCCCTGTGGCACCATTCATGACCTCTGGAAGAGGGATCAGGATTCTCATTTTGCTGTACTGTGTAATATTGATTTATGATAGAATAACATCATTGGTCATGTGGTTAAGCTGATATTATGCCTGTACCTTGGACAACATTTCTCAGAAGGAATTGTAGAATCATAGAATCTTTAAGGTTGAAAAAGACCACTAAGATCGTCAGGTCCTACCATCCATCCCATACCACAATGTCAAATCATCCATGTCCTGGATCTACACGGTTTTTGAACATCTACACATTTTTTTAACACCTTCATGAATGGTGACTCCACCACCTCTCTAGGAAGCCTGTTCCAGTGCATGACAAAATGATGATGAACCAGGACCAACAGAGAACAGGAGAAAGAGGCAGAACCAGAGGTAATCAATGAATCCCTGTCCCCGATTGAGCTGTGAGATATGCAAAAAATTTCAGCTGCCATGCAAGCAAGTACATTTTTACCTGTCTGCTCAGATGCTGGAAGCCTGGAATTATTGAGTAAGAAAGCCAAGCAACTGGGATCCCTGTCTAGGGAAGGAATCCTGGAAGTGATCACAGATTGTCAGGAAAGATTTCAAAATACCATCAGAGGAGGAGGTGTCATGTGTTGAAGAAGTGCCACTGTATAATAAACTGCCAGAAAATGAGAAGCAATATACTTTGTTCACTGATGGGTCCTCTCACATTACAGGAAAGCATCAAAGGTGGAAGGCTGCCGTATGGAGTTCTATATGATGAATCGCAGAAGCTGATGAAGGATAGGGTGAGTCAAGCCAGTTTACAGAGGTGAAGCCATCCAGTTGGTTTTAGACACTGGTGAATGAGATAAGTGGCCAATGGTCTACTTTTATACTAACTCATGGATGGTGGCAAATGCCCCATGGGGGTGATTACAGCAATGGAAGCAGAGCAACCGGCGGCACAGAGGCAAACCCATCTGGGCTGCCCCATTGAAGCTAGATATTGCTTCCCAGTCAGAGCAAATAGTTGTAAAAGTATGTCACATAGATGCCCACATACCCAAGAGTTTGGACACTGATGAACATCTGTCACGAGCCGCAACCAGATAGACTGCTTTGGCAGAGGCTAAACCCCCTTGCGTTCCAACCGACCTCAGATTGCTCTGGGTAGCTGGGGGCAGCTGAGCTTAACCCCTGAGTGATGCCCAATTAGGTGCTTTATCGTGACCAGTTCTTCACAATTCTCAGGAACAGAATTAAGACTCAAAACGGAGTCAAGGTTTAGGTCACTTTATTTAAC
>VZTU01001216.1:159-75325 GCA_013400835.1 Zapornia atra
GTCTCCCAGCCGCAGAACCGCGGCGTATCTGCAAGGCAGCAGCACGCAGCGGGTTTCGTGCTCTGCGGCACCCGGCCGCAGTACCACGGTGTGTCCGCCAGGCGGCAGGACGGAGCGGACAGCGCGCGATCTTCTGCGCATGCGCTGCCATCTGCCTACAGCTGTCGAATAACCCGCCAGGCGCATGCGCAGGGTACACTTCCCAGCATTCCGCGGGGCTCCACATCGCCGCAGAGCGCATGCGCAGGGTACCCCGTGCAGCTTAGCTTCGGCGCGCACTACTGTGCAGGCTCCTCGATCATGTGGCGCTACTACGGCGTGGTTGCTAGGCAACGGCGGTGCCCTGCTTTAAAGCGCTCTGCCGCACGCGCTGAGCCGCCCGCCCTCGGAACCGCGGAGTGTCCGCAAGGCGGCAGCACGCAGCGGGTTTCGTGCGCTGCGCCGCCCGTTCTCAGTACCGCGACGTAGTCGCCAGGTGGTAGCAGCGAGTGGATTTCGGCAGTAAAATGATCTCCGGAGGACTTCAGGCTATAGAGAGGATCAGCTCTATTGTGATTCGGCGGTAATCTGGACGTCGGAGGACTTCCGGACATAGACACACGCTTTGGGTCATAGAGCCCTATTTAAACAATGCTGGAGATTGTGCTTTAAACCGCTGCCTGGCCGCTGTTTTCGTTGTTGGGTATTTGGCGGGGTTTTTTTTTGTTGCTTACGGTTCTGTCAAGTCCCGAAAGTCAGTGGAACGCGGCCCTGTCGATCAGCCGCAGACGGTCAACCGCAGTACCGCGATTTACTCACCAGGCGGCGGCAGAGAGTATCTTTCTGGCCGCATACTGCGCATGCGGAGCACCACAGTTGCTGCGCCATTCAAAAAAGGGCGGTAGGGAAATTCCTCTGGCGTCTCGCGCTCAACCTCGCACGTTCCGGCATCCGCTAGCCAGTACCGAATTCCGCGCATGCGCCACAGCGGCGCTCTGGCCGCGAGCAGCCCTGGCGGCGCTCCTGGCCCGCCCCGTCCCCACCTCCGTCGCTCCGCGCTCTCTCCTTCGGCCCTCCGCCTCGGCCCTGCCCTCCGCGCACTCGGCCCTCGCCCCCACCGCGGGCTCTGCAGCGTCTGCGGGAGACGCTGCCCCCTTGCCGAGGCGCCCGGCCGCTGCTGGCCCTTCGGCCGGGCGCCGGGGACGGCGGCACCGCCTCCTGTTCTTCGCCAGGAGCCGCGGGCGGGACACACGGCCTCTCCCGCTCCACCGGGCTGTCAGACCGAGGGGCACAAACCCTGACCCAGATAGATAGAAAAATAAGGCCGATGGGATCCTGGAGGGCATCAAAAGGAGCGTTGCCAGCAGGTCAAAGGAGGGGATCCTCCCCCTCTACTCTGCCCCACCTGGAGTGTTGTGTCCAGTGCTGGGCTCCCTGGTATAAAAAAGACAGGGATCTCCTGGAGAGAGTCCAGAGGAGAGCTATGAAAGTGATAAAGGGTCTGGAGCATCTCCCCTACGACGAAAGGCTGAGTGAGCTGGGACTGTTGAGGCTTGAGAAGCTTGAGAGAGGATCTGATCAATACCTGATGGGTGGGACACAGGGGGAATGGCCAGCCTCTTCTCCATGCCTGTGGAGACAGGACAAGGGGCGATGGCCTCAAGTTGGAGCACAGGGAGTTCCACACCAATATGCATAAGAAATTATTCTGCAGACACCAAGGTCAGAGAACAATTCAAGTGCTCAGACTGCAGAAAAAGACAAGTCTGCAAGACATTTTCTGCAACAGAAAAGTATCGCAGTTTCCTAATTCCATTTTCAACTCAGCAGCCTATCCCAGACACACGTGGTTAGATATGCAAAAAATAACTACAAAGCCTGCCACTGCTTCCTTTACTAGAGCTCTGAAGACTTTTGTATCATAGCAGTTGTACCACATAGCTATCAAGCACACACCGTGACCCACACAGACCCTCCGCCTTCATTTGCCAAACAAGCAGCACATAAAATTCAATGTAACCCACGTGACAAGAATGGTTCAGTTGAAGGGGACCTACCTCATCTAGTCCAACAGCCTTCCCGCTCCGTTACCTTATTACATGCTAGATGAACCAGGCTTTCCCGTTCTCCTGAGCTCATTAAGCTCACTGAAAGTTTTCACTGCTCATCTTTTGCTGTTCTAGCATCTTTCTAGATCTCCTCTATACAAGACACTTGCCCAGAGGTAGTCGTATCAAACCTGACGTCACTTCTTGCTAATGAAAGAACAGCAGACGAGCCAGAACCATGGCCAGGTTTGGGAGGAGCCTAGTAATACACAAGAACATTAGTAACAGTACAGCTCACTGCAGTGCAAACAACCTGGCAGATGAGACTGGCAAACAATAAAGTAAGTTGTACAGACACAGTTGCACAAGTCAGAATTGCAATGTGGGAAAACATTGTGTCCCACTCACTGCCAACACAGGAGCAGCTGTAGAAGAACCCCAGGATGGATGCTTGCAGGGATTGCCACCAAGGACATCAGAGAGGGGAGAGACATAGCCCTAAGGACTCAGAATGGCATTGAGCAACCAACACTTTGGGCCCTACTAAGCCTGCAGCTCTGAACTGCCCCTAGGAGATGATGCACTCAACTCTGCAGGTTATTCCCATCAGCATAATGCCATCCAGACCTGTTATCTGTCATCACTGGCCTCATTAGGGAGATCTGAGCCCACCACTGCACATCAGGCACAGCTGGGAACTGCTAGAACCAACGACAAGTTATGGCCACTCCGTATGTCTCCAAACACAGGGACAGAACTTGGCACAAGCACAGAACCTGGCCCAAGCATGACACCACATCAACAAAGTTAAAATGCAGGCTTGCACAGACATTTGCAGCAAGACACACATGCTTTATGCTGGCCTGAATGGATGCTCAAGGACCCAGATGGTCCCACAGACAGAGATGTTGCCGCATCATGTATGAGAGACAACAAATCCTGGATGTTCCCAGCCTCTACCCTTCTACAGCTGGGGAGGGGGGGAGTGGTGACAGGAGAGGTGGCTGTGGTGTAAGGCAGAGCTCTTGTCAGGGGAGGCAGCTGGGGCTGGCAGCAGTGTTCTTCGCAACTGGTGCACTCAGACACTCTGGTCGTCTGATTCCCCCCCGTCACTCCATTTGCACAGGAGCTGAACAAGGCTGCAGGACAACAAAGTGATGCTGCACTTGAGCTGAGTTTGTATGTGGAACTACAACTACTGAAATTGCTCACCTACGTGAAATGCTATTTGTTACAAGGACAGCAAAAAATAACCAAGTCATCAATTTATTAGGCCATCAGAGCTTGTAACATGCATTGAGTACTTACAAAATACTATCTGCTTCACTGTATGATGTTTTATTAAGCTATAACCAACTAACTCAGGAGTAAACATTTACATTGTATTATAAACCTGAATTCACCATCTTTAGAAATTAGTCAGGAACATTTTCATGTCTACCTGGACCTTCACTTTTCAAATGCATTCCTGATTTTTCAATTAATTGCTGGAATGACACTTCTGAGTGTTGGCACCAAATACCCACTGCCTAAGGTTACCAGAACGAGCACATAATGTGCTCCTTCCTTAGCATCCCATTTTCTTTCAAGTCCTACAGATGACAGGCCATCTCTTGTAATGCTAGCAAAGTTAACTCTTAAAATCGTGTGAGTTCATTTCAGCTGTTAAGGCACATCCTTTCTTCTGCACAAGTTAATTTTACATACTCTAACAACAAACTAAACTCAAGGTATTCCAACATACTGCACTCTTTGCAAATACATTTTAGTGTCATTTAAAACGCTAACAAATATTTATAGCAAATACAATTCCAATACACATATGACGTTTTATTGTACCACCATTCATATAAAGCATTTCAATCCAAAATGGTCAGAAACAGTCTTAAATATCTGCATAAGAATTTACAAACATTAGTAAAGATAAACCACAGACCATAGCTTTCTAAGTTTTCAAGTGTAAGTTCTGGTAGATATCCATGTTTGAATAAAATGGACAATACCAGTAGAGATGCATACCTCTATCGTCTTTATTTATAAAGAAGTGACAACACTAGAAAACACATTGATAACCAGTGCTTTGAACAGTGACGGTGGGATCTAAAAAAGTCTGATTAAACTAAACAAACTTAGGTCTTTATCAAGTTGCATATCTGTCAGGAATGCTGAAATGCAAGAGCTTACACCTGCAATATTCCATAATGGAAGAGCCACATAATGTCAAATGTAATCTCCAATTCCCAAATCAGTACATTTAAATAATAATTTTTAAAAGCCATCACTAAGTATTAGAAGTCCACTGCAAGTTCTTATTGCTTTTTGAGTTAAATAATCTTCAAAATAAACCAAACCTTAAACAATCTCTATAGTATCTCGCTCAACCTCCTGTTCATTCATTAACACTGGAAGCAATCAGTTATTACATGATGCAACAACAGAGGCATTGAAAAAACCCAAACAAAACCTATTTAAGTACATGGACATCCCCACCCTCCCTGCCCACCCTCACCCTGAAACCCACTATAACCACTTAGTGCCAAGTAGAGGAGCAAAACTTGATAGACAAACCCAGAAATCTGACTATAGTAAGAAGGAAAGATAAAGGGAGATACAGCTTCCTTAAATATTCAAAATCTGATGTGTTCCAAAACAAAGCACATCACCCCCATCACTTAGAAAGGGAAGTTGCTTTTTGTGTATCTAATCCTTGCACATGCTGAGTAGTTCTCAAGTCCACTGAGTTCCACTGTGCAGCAGTTGCTTTTTAACTCAACACTTCAAAAACTACAGTAATATTCAATGCGCTTTTTACTAAGAGGAGGAAAAAAACAAATGCATGTTGATGTTGTTCTTGCCAGTTCAGCATTTCTGCAGCAGTTCCATTTGTCTCTTGCAGTCTTAAAGTCTTGCATCAGTCTTCAGAATCATCCTCAGATGCTGTTGGAACAACAGAGTATAAAAATCAAAAGGCTTGACAACAGTCTGTGAAATTCAGGCACTTCAAGATGAGTAGTGGAAATACAGGCAATTTTTATAATATTAAGTAACAGATTGTCATACATGCCCATAGCTTAATTTTTAAATGCATCTCATGTCTGAAAAACATAGTATTTTCAAATCAAAACTCAACATTACAAAATGCAGTGTCCTCCTGCTCTTCTTCCTCAAAATAAAAGGAAGAAAACTTAATTACAGCAGAGATTCAACTTTTACATAGTTTTTACAGTGGCTACTTCCAACAGTAGTCAGAGGAGCACATATTCAATCCATGACAGCAGCACCCAACACGAAGGAAAGAAAGTACCCTTAAATAACAATTTGGATACTAAACTACCTAGGGAACAGAAGGATTCTTTTTTAATTTTTATATATATATATATATATATACACACACGTGTGTGTGTGTGTGTGTACGAATGTTGCTTAGTGCAATTAAGTCAGGCCTACTGGGAAGCAGGTCCTTTCTCCATCCCCATTCTTTCAGCATATGTAAAATGAACATAAATCCCTTGCATGCATAGGATTTTGTTGTTGCAAGGTGAATCAGAATTATTATTGATACTTAGAAGTCAGTACAGATACCTACAATAGGCTTGCAAAGCATTTGCTTGTCCATAACAGGAATTTAATCTGTCCTCTTAGGCAAACTCTGTAGTTAAGTAGCTACACTCAAGTAAAGAAAGAAGCAACGTCTGTTTCCTCACTTCTCCAGTTTTTAAAAATGTAACTGAAGTAGCATTAATAATAAACATAAAATTCAGTATTCTTCACCTGCAAGTCAGATAAAGCCTGAATCAAATGTAAAGTACTGTGTAAAATGGCACTCATTAGTTTTGTTACTCTAGAAAGGAGAAATCTGAACTCCAAAGTCCACCTTTGTCTGCTCTGAATGCAGAAATAATTATCTGCCCCTTGGACCTAAAGCTTACACAGACACACACCATTCCTTATCATACTCCATATATACCCTATACTTTGAATGTTGACAGACATTCACATGCATACTATAGGGGGAGAAAGGGAAAAGAAAAGGGGGGTGGGGGGAAAAAGTAGATCAACTACCTTTCTACTGCCTACTCATCATGCCCAGAAACAATCCTTAGGTTCAGGATATGTTTATCAGAAGTCAGCATATAGTTTTGAATTTAAGCACACTAAAGAAACTGTTAGGTGAAAAGTAGGCTAGTGCTTTGCCAAAATTGACAACTGTTAAATTTCATTCCTGAAGTGGATAGGACTGATAAGGAATACACACAGCCAGAAAGTGTGTGTGGATAGCAAAAAAAGAAAGAACAAGAAATGGCAAGAGAAGTATGGTAATTCAGATGCAGTGAAATTCAGTTTTAAATTTTCTACTAGGACTCATGTAAAAGGCTACAACCTGAAGGTCACCACCAATTAATTCCACAAACATGTACTCCTAGAATTACAACACCAACTGTTACTAGTAAGGCATCTTGTTTTCACCTGCAGAAAACACTTCTGTTGTCAGAACAACACTATGCCGATGGGAAATTAATCATGGAGAATTAAAACCAGTTCCCACTTTGAGTAGTTCAACTGATAACTAGAAAAAGTACTGCTGGGTAAAGTAAAATTTCTGGTTAGGTTTGGTATTACAAATCTTGGCGAGGAGGATTGGTGCTCATTTAGTTGGTCTAATGGGAGGGGAGGGGAAAAGGGGAACCACCTACTTTCAATATCTTCCATATGTGCCTGAAGAGTTCTTGCAAGGTTAATAAACTAGAAACAAGGCAGAGAGAAAGTAGTTTAAAAGTTGCAAAGTTATCTGCAGAAATTTGCAAGTCAGCAAACTTCACTTTTTCTATCCCAAAGCTTCATCCCAGATGTCAGTTACCCTAATGCATTTGCACAACTTATAAATAATGAATGCAAAATGTAATTTAAATCCCCACATGTTAGACTTCACGTTGCTACTGCACAATTATTTCAGATTCCACGCTATGTCAAACGTTTCTGGTAGCAGTTAGTGGCATCATCTTCACATTCTATCGTCTGTAAAATACATCAATTTTCAAAGTTGCACACATAAACAAGTGCCAGCTTTATGAAAACCATTTCTAGAACTTGTAATGCAGCAAAAATCATCTGTAAGGACTGCATTAGTTATTAAATTTACTTCACCATTAATACAGCAAAAGAGAACCCTCTGACTGAGGTTAATGAAAGTTGCATGAGTAGACTTAAGATTTTAGCATTAAATAAAAAGTTTAAAAGCAGGATTACTATTAGGCAATGGTGGCAGATTAATGTTATAAGAATGTGGTATCAAAACCCAAAGCCACATTCGCTAGGAATACAGGTTCATTAGGCAAGTCTGAAAGTCTCAGCCAAGTGGGGTTTTTTTGTCAGTGCCAATCTACATCACTGTGTTACTGAAAGTCCAGATGTTGAGACACAGCAAATGAAATGAACCAAGACTCTAACACTAGTTTCCATAGCTCGGTTCTGTGCTCTGTGCTCTTACTGGTGTAAAACGCGGTGTCACACAACTGTGTAATGCCACCTCCAGTGGAAAAACGGTACAAGGGTTTGACTTCTGCAGCGCACTCGAGCGAACAACCTACACTAGGTGCCGGCTACGATTAGATTCTGGTCTCTACACTTCTTGCAGAGCAAACTGGGCATTTCATTTGTGGATCATGGAATACAAGCTCGACATCAGATGTGTACAGGAAAGACAACCACTGTTGTAATACATTAAGCGATTAGAGCACAGTACTGCACCCATCCCAAAGGCCTAGTACCAGCTGGCAAACATTCCAAGAAGCACTGGACAAGCTTAATCACTCACTGTGCAGTAATAACTTTGCAAGATGTTCTTCCTAGTAAAATGTCCACTTGCTGCATTTCTAAAGCCAAGACGTTTAAGTGACAAGAATCCAGGTGCATACAACTAATAAGAGTTTTGACTAAATCCAGAAAAATCATACTATAGCTAGTCAGTTCCAGCATGTAATGTCCAAGTACATATTTAGGCACAATCCAGAGGACAACTACTGCAAGGTCTAGACCTCTGCAATGTAGACTGGCACAATGAGAAAAATTAATAAAATAACACAGTACAACATTCTCAACTGCATGTTTTGTACAGAAGGAGGTTTACCTTCCAGTTTTTCTCTAAGTTCACAATAACAACATACATGCAAAGCAATGAATTACCAACAACCCTGACAAAAATGATTTTGCAGCGCAGCAGTTGTACCTTCAGTTTCAAATCAAAGGTGGCACTACTGCATTGACCACTTTAGACCTAGATTTGTTAAACAGACATGCTTTTTGGGTATATAGGTCACTCAAGGTAACAATCTATGTTCGAGTTCTCTGTACAAGCAATTCCTGCCACAAAATCACTGCATACTTACTCTGACACGTGTGCTGGCCTCACTTGCTGTTCCCAGCATATCAGAAAAGCGCTGCTCGCATAAGTGTAACAATACTACAAGGTAGAGACCAGAGCTGATAAATTCATAGTCTGCCTTAAAGAAGATCAAAAGAAACATTCAGAATGTCAGTAATGTGTCTACATACACAATTCAAGAACTAGCACAAGAATTAAATTTTACTTGAAGCATATTTAATCTCTAGTTGTTCCAAAAGCATTAGGGAAATGTAATAATAAATAAAAATAATAATTTAAAAATATTTATTTATACTTCTGGTTCTCTCCACCCACCCCAGATCCAACATGTTATCCTTGAAGATAAATAGAAAAAAAGTCTACAAGTAAAATCTCAGTCAGCATTATTAGCTTCCAGGAGGAAATCCGAAGATCAGAGTACTACACCACTAGGGAAAATAAAAACCAACAAGCTTTGCTGGTTTCTTCTCAGTGGTTCCAACGCTTTACAGAGACAAAGGGATAAATTACAAGAACTTCATGATGATATAAATATTTTGGGAAATTATTTTGCCTGCTTAGGTAAAAAGAAACTTTATAAATGCTACTGCTGAACCAATGATTTAGAGCCTATTCATTAGGAAAAAGTTTCAAGGCTCTTTTTTCTCTCAAAGCATACTGACAGTATCCAACAATCAGTAGTGCCAGAGCCTAAGCTGACAGCACTCCCAAGACAGACAAGCCAGACTCAAGTGAAAGGAATTAAGAGTACTAGAGTATGAAAACTAGAGGTTAATATTTAGCCAGTAAACTGGTGTCTGTGTATTTCCTTTCGCCTTCTGAGGTAGGCAAATTTCATTAATCTTTCTATATTCCTAGAATACAACCTAGAGAATAAGGAATAAATAAGATATAAAGGAGGAAAAATTTCATTAAAATAATGCCAGCTTTCTTTTATTAATTTTTAACTACTGCACAATCCAGTAGCTCTACAATAACGTATTTACATAAGAGGGAACACAAGCACATGCCTACAGGGCTGTGATCTCATTGGCATCATTGAGATGGAGTGGGATGGCTCCTATGAGTGGAGCATTCCGATGTAATTATATACAGGCTTGTTGGCAACTACATGCAGGGAAGATGAGGAGGGGGTGTGACCTCTGTCACTGACCAGCTGAAGTGCATGGAGCTCTGCCTGGGGATGGGCGAGGATCTGAGAGCTTATGGGTCAGGAGTAAGTGGAGCACAGGGACAGTGTGGTGAGGGTCCGCCGCAGGCGGCAGGACCAAGTACACCCTCTACACACACACAGGAGTAGCCTCACATTCACATGCCCTGGTCCTCAGGGGGGGACATCAATCACCCCAATCAGTACCTACTGGAGGGACACACAGCAGGCCACAGACAGTCCAGGAGGTTCCTGAAATGCACTGCTGATAAGTTCCTCTTCCAAGCGATAAGAGGAGGCAACGAGGAAAGGTGCCACGCTGGACCTTGTTCTCACCAACAGAGGGGCTGGTGGGGAATGTGACGCTCAAGGGCAGCCCTGGCTGCAGTGACCATGAAACTGTGGAGTTCAAGATCAGCAAGGAGGGCTCACAGCAAGCTCACTGCCCTGGGCTTCAGGAGAGCGGACTCTGGCCTCTTCAGGGGCCTGCCTGGCAGAGTACCATGAGGTAAAGACCTGGAGGGAAGAAGGGCCCAGGAGAGCTCGTTACTATTCAAGGATCACCTCCTCCAAGCTCAGGAGCGATGCATCGCAGTACAGAGAAAGTAATGCAGTAACACCTGGCAGCCTGCATGGATGTACAAGGAGCTTCTGGGCAAACCCAACCCAAAAAGGAGACCTACAGAGGGTAGAAGCAAGGACAGGCAGCCTGAGCAGGACACAGAGAAACTGTCCGAGCAGTCAGGAATCACGGTAGGCAAGGGAAAGCCCTGACAGAATTACACCTGGCCAGGGACATCAAGGATAAGAAGAAAAGCTTTTATGGGTGGGTCAGTGATAAAAGGGAGATGAGGGAAAATGTGGGCCCCTTCTGGAACGATATGGGAAACCTGGCTGCCCAGGATAGAGAGAAGGTTGAGGTGCTCAATGAAGTTCTTGCCTCAGCCTTCACCAGCGAAAGCTCCAGGGGTACTACCCCAGCCACAGAAGGCAAAGGCCAGACTGGGAGAAGGAAAAACTGCCCGCTGCAGGAGAAGACCAGGTCCCAGGATACCCAAAAAGCCTGAAGGTGCACGAGTCCACGGGACCTGACGATGCATCCGCAGGTCCCAAGGGAACTGGCGGATGAAGTGGCTCAGCCACCCTCCATCATATTTGAGAAGTCGTGGCAGTGCCAGTCCCCCCTGACTGAAAAAGGGGAAACATAGCCCCCATTTTTAAAAAGGGCAAACAGCAAGGCCCTGGGAACTACAGAGCAGTCAGTCTCACCTCTGTGCCNCTTTTTGGGGACAAAACAAACCCAAACCACCGGGAACCTCCAAAAGCCGCTTCCCAGCAAGGGACTCGCGTGGGAACCCCACGGAGGATAGAGACACCCCACGGCTGNCTTGGTGACATCCAGCATGGCTTGACCAAGGACAAATGGTGCCTAGCAAATTTGGTGGCCTTCTATGACAGGGTTGTATCATTGGGAAGAGTGACAGACATCACCTACCTGGACTCATGCAAAGCATCTGACACTCCTGTAAAACATCCTTGTGTCTGAACTGGACAGAAATGGATGTGATGGATGGACCATTTTGTGGATAATGAATTGTCTGGACAGTCTTGCTCAAAGAGTTCTGGACAACAGCTTGACATTCACACAGACGAGTGGTGTTCCTCACGGGTCCCTACTGGGATCAGTGTTATTTAACACCTTTGTCAGCAAGATGGACAGTGGGATTGAGCACACCCTCAGCAAGTTTGCTGCCGACACCAAGCTGTATGGTGCAGTCAACATGCTGGAGGGAAGGGGTGCCATCCAGATGGACCCGGACGGGCCTGAAAGGCAGGCCCATGCAAACCATATCAAGTTCATCAAGGCCAAGTGCAAAGTCATGCAAACAGGGCAGGCAATCCCAAGCACAGCTACAGGCTGGGAGGAGAACGGACTGAGAAGCAGCCCTAAGGAGGAGGGCTTGGGGGTGCTGATTCACAAAAAGCTCAACGTGAACCAGCAATGAGCACTTGCAGCCCTAAAAGACAACCATGACCCGACCCCATCAGAAACAGCATGCCCAGCAGGTCAAGGGAAGGGATTCTGCCCCTCTACTCTGCTCTTAGGAGACCCCCACCTGGAGTACTGCGTCCAGCTCTGGGGGCACACATGGAGCTGTTAGCGCAAGTCCAGAGGAGGGCCATGAAGATGGTGAGAGGGCTGGAGCACCTCTCCTACGAGAGCTGGTTGAGGAAGCTGGGCTTGTTCAGCCTGAAGAGAAGGCTATAGGGAGACCTTATTGCAGCCTTCCAGTACCTAACTGGGGCCTGCAGGAAAGATGGAGAGGGGCTCTTTACTAGTAAATGTAGCGATAGGACATGGGGTAATGGGTTTTAACTAAGAAGAGGGTAAATTCGGATGATGTTAGGAAGAAACCCTTCCTGGCACAGGGAGCCCAGAGAAGCCATGGCTGCCCCTAGTGTCCTGGCAGTATTCAAGGACAGGTTGGATGGGGCTTTGGGCACCCTGGGCTAGTGAAGGGCGTCCCTACCCATGGCAGGGGTGTTGGGTCTAGATTATCTGCAAGGTTACTCCCAACCCAAAGCATTCTGTGATTCGACTAATGGGACTATGATTATTTTTCATGTAGAAAAGGGCTTAAGGATCAGCAGGAAGGTGTTGGAAGAGAGGTTAGTTTCTACCACTCTTATAAAACAATTTAAATTTTTAACAGTACGCTTAAAACAACTGCTTAAGTGTGATAAAAAACCAGCTAAAACCAAAGAGAGCTTATGACACTGTGAAGTTCCATCTAATCATACTAGCATTCCCTCTGCATCTATGTGGCAGAGACAGTGGTCTGCAAAGCTAGATGACAGATGGGCAACCAAGAGAAGGGTAAGAGATGTACTACACTTACTGAAAGCTTGGTGATAGGAAGCACAGCAGGAAGACAGAGTTTGCCTGAATACTGAGGAGAAAAATCTGTTCCATGTTGACATTGCTTTATGTGCATAAGAGTCCTCCTGAAAAGGAGATGCATTTTCCTTCTCTAAAGCACTAAGCTAACACTTACCAATTAGGTAAAATATACTAACTTGTTCATTTGCATGGGCCCTATAGAGTTCATGAATGTCAAAGTCTTCCAGATTCAGATGCAACTTCTCCTTGCACAGTTCACAAGTTGTTACCGCTTCCAAAGTAGAACCTGTTGGGGAGGGGCAGGGGGCAAGTCTGTCAAGTTGCATGTAACACAGGACACAATTAAACAAGCATTACAAACCGTAACTAATTGTTGTCTTTACTCTGCAGAGCAAGGTTAGAATAAAAAAAACCTCTAACTGAAATGTAGTGATTATATGCCACTGTCAGAATTTAAATGTTACTGAATGTTTATTCTCTATCCAGCTCCACGTATTTTGACCTCATCATCATTCTGGACACAATGGGCCTCTTACTGAAAGTATGGCATTAAGTCACTGCTTGGGCTGTTTTGAATTCTATAATATAATCCAAATAAACACAAAAGTATTAATAAATATACTGGAATAGTTTAGATTTATTTCCAGAGTTAACATTTTGTTTAAGACAAGCTGCTCCATAAGCAACAAAATGAACAAAGCAACTTTATGGTGGATTTATGTATTATTTAAATACTTGAAATTTACTTCCTGTACAGGCGGAGGCTTCTAATTCATTCCTACTGTGATGCCTGTCCTCTGATACTGAGTAAAAAGTAAAGACAGCAACACTGTCCTTTGGTAAAAAGTATTCCATGATCTCCATGTATTGTACCAAGCCACCTATTTTTAAGTCTAAAAAATACTACACATAAATTGATTAATCAATATCTTAAGTTCTTGCAAAAACATTTGTACAAGCAGTTTTAACTGCCCTGAACAGGACTTACTATCTTTTAAAAAGTATTTAAGTACAGTTACAACAGAAAAACATTTTTGTATTTTTAAATTCCTATCACTCTACTACAGTCAGCCTTGCTACAAAATTCTTAAAAACCTAGAACCACATGTAGGAAGAAGGGTGGGAAACAAACTCTCCCAAAGCAGGAGAGTATCCCTAAAGCTACACTTCTGCAATGTTGTGTTTTGTGCAAGATCTCAGCAGACAAGCCCAAAAACATAATTCTCTGAATGAAAAATACAGCTCTGGGAACTACTCACATGAGAAGCTGGAGACAAACCACACTGTTGTTTATCCACAAATGTTTGGGTTTTTTAAATAAACAACTTTTAATATTAATAAGTGTAATCCTACTGATAAGCCTCCCAGTGTAACTGGAAGTCTACCTTCGTCTAAGGTTGGCTTTACCTGAATTGATCTTGGACTGGAGCCATTTTTTCATACACTCCTGGTGAACATACTGCAGACTTCCAGTGCATTTGCATGGCTCTATTAAAAGGTTGTCAGGACTGGTAGAGGGCATCTGACAGATTCTGCATAAGTCGCCCTCTTCATCCTCAGAATCTTCTAAAAGCAGGCTGAATAGGAACAAATGTCAGTAAACGCTGTGACACATTTTATGTAAGACTTACAATGACAATTCTATTCATCACACTGTTCTCAAACCTACAAGGATCAGAACAAGTTTCTCTACAGACAAAAGCAAGAAGACAGGTGACAGAAAACCATCTTCTCTGAAGGAAATTTTAACATCATGGTTACAGAAAACCCTCTTGAAGCCAGGTACATTTTATTATCTCAAAAGAACATACTCATTTACCTCTCTTTAATTTTCTGGAGTCTTTCTGGATCTCTTGAAGGTGTTATTTTAGACTTGCTACTTTCTTGTCCATCAGACTGATTCCAGCCAGAGGGAATAATATCTACAGTTATCATAAGATTGTCAGACAGACTGCTTCCTAGTGTTGGAGGCACTGCAAAGCGAAAGAGAGAACCAGGCAGAATTCCAGCACTTCTCCTACTGTGGGTTGAATCTGGTGAGGAGGCAGTAGCTGTAGGAATACCAGATACTGCAGGTGTTGGTGGCCTGCTAACAGAAGCCCGAGAAGGACTATCTGATGCTTCAAGAGATGTCTCCTCACCTGGCTCTCTTCTTCTGAAGACATGTTGTGATCTAGCAGTTGTATCAGAGGTAGAGATCCTTGCAGATTCATCTCTTCCTTCTCTTCTTCTTCTGGAAAAGAGGGGTGTACATCTGTTCCTCAAAGATGATGATAGCCAGGAACCTGTGCTCCTACTTTCAGAGTCTGGTCTGTAACTTTCCCCCTCTGAATCAGAGTTATGATTCTGTGAAACTCCTGATAAACCCCATCTTCGTCTGAGAAAACTAAATCCCTGAGAAGCTTCAGATGTCTGAAGTCCTGGAGCTTCTGGAGTTGCAGCTCCATTACTGCCTGACAGAGTAGAAGCCTGGACTCTTGGGACCACTGTTGACTCTTCAGAGCCTAATGATCTTGCATGCAATGAGTCTTGGCTAGACCTTCGAGAGAAGAATGTAGATGACATACTAGATGCTAAACGAGACAACAGCTGTCTGGTTGTGCGCCTCCCTTCACTGTCTGCTGTGGGTTCATTCAATGACCTCTGAGAAGACAAAACCCTTTCAGAACCACTTGAGGAAGGAGTTTCATCTCTAACAGCAGTAAGAGAAAATGTTGGCTGCACACTCCTCTGGGGAGAATCTGATTCATTTCTCCTTTGTCTTGAAGAGTAGCTGGATCTTGAGGAGCTCATGTTAGAGTCTCTGCTGAAAAGAGATGGCTGATGATCAGAAGGCAACTGGTGGTTCATGGATGCATTCAGCCTCAAAGTGCTTAATGAGTTCTCTTTTGGTCTTGCTCCCTCTGCATACGAAGAGGCAGGCCTGTCTTGAAGATCTGTTGCAGAAGAGCAGAGGAAAATACCATGATTACATGTGCTCTAATTGTTACATTCCAGGCATAACTTTAAGGTGTACATGCAGAAGTTCAGGATTTCAAGACCCTTACTCACAACATTTTCAAATTTGATAAGCAGATACCAGAGCAATATGAATTTTAAATTTACTTATCAGAATTCTGAAGTTAAACTGAAACTTATACTGGTTTCAGTCTGGTGAATCTGTCTGGAATCTAACTCCCCCAAAGTCTTCAGATCTTCATGGTATCACTTGCTTTCTTATATGCAAATATGAGAATTCTCACCATCTCTCCAAAGCTCTCAGAAGAGCAGCATCTGAATTAAAAATAGCAAACTATATACAACACTATTTATAATAAAGGTTCATTTTGCCTGTAGACTAAGAAAGATGGGTTAGTCAAAATTTCAGCCATGCAGCAGACACTAGAGCACCCGAAACAAATGCAAGGACAAAGCCGGGTATATTCCCCACCTGCTACAATAAGCTACCCTTATTCTTCTCATTGTAAGAACATCAAGAATCACAGTTACAAACACTACTCAAAAGTAGCATAAAACTACTGACCTTGGAGAACAGAAATTGACTAGTATGTTTTAAACTGTTAACTCAAAAATAAAAGGAATACCCTACAAATACTGTAACTCCACTGCTCCAGCCTAAAAGGGTTACGTAGCCATTGCTTTTATCAAGGAAATGTGACAACTACATTAGTTCATATCTTCAGCTATGCAACTGGCTTAAGCATGCCAAAGTTAATCACTCTGGGTAAGTCATCTCATCTGCTTTCCCAATTACCTATAGTAAATTAGGTAACTATCATCACATTGTTGTATCCTCCTCTGCTTTTTAAGTGTATGTTTGCCACCACTTCCCAATTGCCTGCAGGTTGAAGGAGATGATTCTGCTCCTCTATTCCACTCTGTTGAGATCACACCTGGAACACTGTGTCCAGCTCTGTAGCCCTCTACAAGAAAGACGTGGACCTGTTAGAGCAGGTCCAGAGGAAGACCATGAAAATGATCAGAGGGAAGGAACACCTCTTCCATGAGGAAAGGTTGAGAGAGTTGGGGTTGTGCAGCCTGGAGAAGGCTTCGAGGAGACATTAATGGTGACCTTTCAATATATAAAGGGGGCTGTAAGAAAGATGGAGACAGACTTTACCAAGGCCTGTAGCCATAGGGTAATGGTTTTTAATGAAAAAAGGATAGATTCAGAGCATATATAAGAAAATCCTTATTGCAAGGGTGGTTAAACACTGGAACAGGTTGCCTTGAGAGGCAGTAGATGCCCAGTCCCTGGAAACATTTGAGGTCAAGCTGGACAGAGCTTTGAAGAAACTCATCTAGCTGTGGATCTCCCTGCCCATTGCGAGTGGGTTGGACTAATGACCTCAGAAAGTCCCAACCCAAACCATTCTATGATTCTTGTAAGTATGTTTCCTGTAAATACTGCGTAAGTACCTAAACTTATGCACTGAGAAGACTGGGAGCGTATAAAGAGGAGCAGAATCAACTTTTTGAGAGGGTAGATAACAGCAGAACAAGGTGGAATGAATTAAAGCTAAAGGAGGGAAGGCTTAGGTATTAGATATTAGGGGGAAGGTCTTCACAGAGAATGCGGTGAGGGGCTGGCACAGGCTGCCCACAGAGGGGGTGGGTGCCCCATCCCTGGGGGTGTTCAAGGCCAGGTTGGATGGGGCCCGGGGCAACCTTGTGTAGCTCCAGGCCTGGAGGTTGGTGGCCCTGCCTGTGGCAGGGGGGTTGGAGCTCTGTGATCCTTGGGGGCCCTTCCAACCCAGACCAGTCCATGATTCTATGTAGCTAACATTACATAAATAGCTGAGGAGGCTAACATCAGCTACTCTCCTTCCTGGCTAGATTAGGGTGTGGGGAGGAAGCAGATGAAGCCTGCTAACTTAAGAGGGGAGTCTTGTTCAATAATTTTAACTACTTAACAAGCCTGGATAGATTAAGGTAGGAGGCAGAAGCTTTCTCTATGTATTCTGGAATTTAACCCCTTCATGTTTGTAGCTTTGGTGGGGTTTGATTTGGAGGTTTTGTTTGCTTGATTTAAATGGGTTCTGCATTATCATCATCATTTATTGTTGAAGCTGGTGTTTATGCATGTGGCAGCTTTTAAGAACTATCTGCACAGATGCCAGGCATCTGCCATATGGTTTTGATTACACAGCAGAGAACAGAACCTGGAGTTCTTTTCATAGCACTAAACAGGGGCACTACTAGAAATGCAGCACGGATGGTACAAAGCAAGGCTGTCCACTCATCCATTTCTCCAATTAGGGTCTACTGGGTAAACTCCAACTGTCCAATTATTATCGAAATTTGAAGTACGATAACATTAAAACATACTCTTCTGTTAAGGCAAAACTGCAGGAAGAAATCTGGAACTAGGTTTTGTACCTTCCGTACTTTTAAAAACAGTAATTTTTTTTAAACTTCCCCATTATCATAGAAGGGTTTGAGTTGTAAGGGACCTCAAAGATCATCTAGTTCCAACCCCCCCTGCCATGGGGTGGGGTGGGGGGCAGACGACAGGACTCCTTCACTAGATCAAGTTGCTCAAAGCCTCGTCCCACCTGACCTTACACGCTTCCAGGGACGGGGCTTCCACAGCCTCTCTGAGCAACCTGTTCCGGTCTCACTACCCTTATAGTAAAGAATTTCATTCCAACATCTAATCTAAACCTACCCCCTTTCAGGTTGAGGCAATCACCCCTTGACCTGTCACTACACTCCCTGGTGAACAGTCCCTCTCCATGCTTCCTGTGGGACCCCCTTTAAGTACGAGTAGGTCTCCCCATAGCCTTCTCTTCTCCAGGCTGAACAAGCCCAACTCTCTCAGCCTGTCTTCATGAGAGAGGTGCTCCAGTCCCCAATCATCTCTGTGGCCTTCCTCTGGTCTCACTCCAATAGCTCCATGTCTTTCCTGTACTGGGGACCCCAGAGTGGGATGCAGCACCCTCGAGTGGGATGCAGCACCCTCCAGCAGGAGCTCTCCTCATGAAAGCAGAGAAGGGCAGAATCACCTCCTTCAGCATGCTGGCCACGCTGTTCTTGTTGCAGCCCGGGACATGGTTGGCCACCTGAGCTGCCAGTGCACACTGTCAGGTCATGGTGAGCTTGTCATCAACCAGCACCCCCAAGTCCTTCTCCTCAGAGCTGCTCTCAATCCATTCTCCCCCTAGCCTGCAGTTGTGCTTGGGATTGCGCCAACTCACAGGCAGGACCTTGCACTTGGCCTTGCTCAACTTCATGCAGTTCGCATGGGCCCATCTGTCCAGCCTCTCAAGGTCCCTCTAGATGGTATCCCTTTTTCCCCAGCATGTCTACTTCACCACACAGCTTGATCTTGTCAGCAAACTTGCTGAAGGTGCACTCAATCCCACTGTTCATGTCACCTACAAAGATGTTGAACAGTGCCAGTCCCAGTACTGACTCCTGAGGAATACCACTTGTCTCCACGTGTACATCACACTGTTGACCACAACTCTTTTGAGTGTAACCATCCATCCAGTCCCTCATCCACCGAGTGGTCCATCTGTCAAATCCATGTCTCTCCAATTTAGAGACAAGGATGTCATGCTGGACAGCATCAAATGCCTTGCACAAGTCCAGGAAGATGATATCTGTTCTCCTCCCCTTAAAACAGCACTAATACATTTGCAAAAGGTGGCAGATCAAGAGCAATGATGTTTCCCCCAAGACAGCTCTAAAAGGCCACGCTACTATGAAACAGAAAGTGAAAATGACAGTGCAGAAGTCTACATAGTCCTAGCAGTTACCATGGAACAAACCTCTCTCCTCCTGTGAAATATCACATTATTCATCTTTATTTTCAATGGTCTAGCAGTTTTCCCTCAAGAACCCAAACAGAGGTAATACAATGCAGGCACCTTCACAAACACCCTTTTCCAATTCAAATTATTTCTTTACCCATGCCTAAATAGAGAGAGATCTTGCCTGAGTAAGAGGCGGCTTACTGACTATTCAAACAGTTACAGTGACAAACACTGGTACCATTTTCTTGTGACTGAATGTGTCTACAAGCTAGATCATTAATATATCCTTTGATGGTTTAGCCAACACATGCAAAGTGGCCAAACAGCTTTATTTAAGAAGATACCTTAAAATTAAATGTATCTGTTGACTTTCTGTTTTGAAGAAAATGTTAAAAGAGCATGTGAAAAAAGTAACAGATTTACAAGCTTTCAGTGGTATAATACATACATGTTGAAGATGAAAAGTCATTGTTTCTGTAGCTGCGATCCACCAGGTTATTAATGGACAGATCTGTTGTTCTTTCTAACTCTCTTCGCTCTCTCACCATCTCAGTTCCAAGGGAGCCAAGCATCACTGATGAAGATCTAGGAATCCTACTGTACCTCCAAGAGGAATCTAGAAATAAAAAATAAATCCTATTTTTGTAATAATTTAAAAATCCATTAAAGCTGGTATTTGTGCATGCATTGTGGTTATACCACATCAAGGTGAGTTTAACTAAACACCAGTAAGTTGATCAAGTGGCCAGCTGTCACCACAAATCCAAGAGTAAGCTGCACTAATCTTGCCATTAGTTCTGAAAGATGAACCATAAAAAAAAAGGCAGTCCCGTTAACACCCAATACAGGACAGAAGGAAGGAAAAAACCACAGCATCTTCCTTTCTAACTGTAACAAGTTATTAAATAGGCTTCACAGTATGTCAAAAGAGCAGCTTCAGACTTAGTAAATGCTGCTATTCTGATGATGCTTAAATGCTCATAAAAATAATTTTCCAGAAAGACAACTGAAGCTTAAATGCAGCTTAGATACAACTTTTAAGACCAGTGACTAATACTGTTCTTGCTCATACTGCAGCGTAAAATACATTCATTTAAAAGGGGGATCTTGTTTCTTGTTAACAGCCACAACAACTAAACAGGAAACTGTAGATACTTCAGCCAAGTACAACTCTTGTTCCAAAAAGGGGGAAAAAAAAAAGAAAAGAAAAAAAAAGTGTTCTTCCATGGCTCTGGAAAATCCATCTTGATTTTGTTTTACCGGTAGGTCCAAATTTAAGCATTCACTGGTCAGGAGTATGATGACCAACCAAAATTGAAAGACACAGGCCTACACCATAATGAGAAATGTTAACAGTAGTCATTTTATTAACAAAGAGCAAGAAAGCATCAAAACCACTCAGTTTTGAACAAGAATTCATTAACTTTTATTTGGATGTCTGTGTGGTTCCATAAGGGGATATTAAAAGGACCACTGATCCATACTCACAGGGGTAATCTGAATGGATCTAAAGGTCTATCTCAAAACCTTCTAGAAGCGTTCTCAAAATTTTTGTCTGTTATTTCCTGACCTTCATTACATTGCTCAACTTACACCTATTCAAGTATGAGATGCTTATTCATAGCTTTAATGAGTAAATAATTTTTTACTGAAAAAGCTCCTAGTGTAGAGTGTTTGTTTTTACCTGGCCTACAGAATGAGCTTAGACCTTGTTAGAAAATAACTCTCTCTTCCTTGGCAGAAGCGCTCTAAGAGTGCTCTACCCAGCCATGATGCTTGGAACACAGTACTAAGGGAAAGATTTTCTTTCTGCTGTTCCTGGCACAAATAGGTTTACTAACCCAATTCGACTCATAAAATAAGTGTAGCTGTACCCATTCTTTCCTGGAAATCTCAACCAATTAAGACACATTTGAGCCACGAAGTTCAGCTTCACTTCAAATGGAACAGGTACAGGTACTAATTTTGAAGTTACATGATTTTTGAAAATGCCATGTTAACAGCATTCTCAATACTTTGGATACTGCTATCAATGTGAATATAACTCTTCTATTAGACATAGGGTTTTAATATTGAAGAATAACACAAGTATAATATTTCCAAGTAATTTAAAACTTGATAAAACCTGATCTTATTACTCAAGACACATTTCATGTAACTCAGCTCTAGTAATCAACCTCTCACCTGAAAAGGCAGACAAGCCATTACTTCTCACAGAAGAGGTAGATGTACAAGATAGCTTAGGTCTCTTTGAATCACTATCTCGTTGCTGGCTATGCAGTCTTGAATATGCTCCCTGAGTTCTCTCAGACTCACCGTAACACCCAGATGTAAAATGAGGGGAAGAAGATGTAGACTGAAATAACATTAAGAAAAAAAAAAAATTACTGACAGTATTTCAGATGTACTTATACTGAACAAAAACATATATAACACAACACAAAAAAAAAAAGGTGAAGAGTTACCTTAAGATACAAAGCCTTTCTCTTTAAAAATAATGGATTTAGGCTCATGCTCTTGATCAGTATCCCCAGGTTTACTCAAGACAGTCCTATCAACAAAAGCTGGCCTCTATCACAATCATTGTTATTTTGCCTTTATAGATATGCGTGGCTTACAGAGGAAAAAGATATTCCTGGCAGGTAAGATGCTATAAACATGATCAAATACAGCTTTACAGGTCTCCAAGGAAACATAATTTTACTGTCCAGAAATGGCCCAAACTAATCTGCTTCAGTATTTAATAGTTTAACTAATCCAGCTCATTTTTTCCCCAACCTAAAATATATTCAGCTGAGTAGTCAGCTCTGGCTTCTAGAAAAATGTTTAGGTAAGGTCTATTTTGATTACTGAAACAAGTTTGGAGTGAAGAACGGGCACAAAGCAATTTTTGCAGTGTACAGTAGTGAAATAAAAGTCTTCAGAAACTGGTACTAAACAAATTAAAAAATAAAAATTGGGACAGCCTATAAAGCTATTAGTCTGGTTACTTGCTGCCAAGGCATTTATTTTCTATTTGAAATATTTTATTTTTTGATATTACAAATGTGAGCTCAATCAAAAAGCTCTGTTGAGTTGTATGGCCTCCTAAATAGCATCTACAACCAAGATGCTTAAATCAACCACCACATGAAGTAGCTAGAACCAAGATACCTTAAGCAACAACTGCATTAGAGTAGATGTTATAGCTGTGTTTTATTTTTACTTTGTTAGGGCTTATGCCTCTACTTTTTCACCCTTTAAAACTAAGTAGTATCTAAGCACTTCTATTATCCCATCATAAAAAGACACATGGGGAGACACAGAAATTTAATCACAAACCAAGTACAAATCCAAGTGAATTTTCCTCATTAATCACCTGTTTAAAATGTAACACCTTGGCGGGATAAAGGGGTGTCCATCTAAAAAGGTGACAGCCCAGCTAAAGTGCCTCTACACCAAGCATGCAGCATGGGCAACAAAGAGAAGAAGATGGAAGCTACCATGCTAGTAGAAAACTATGACACAGTGGCCAATACTGAAGCTTGGTGGGATGAATCGCATGACTGGAGCGTGGCTATGAATGGCTACAAGCTGTTCAGGAGAGACAGGAGAAGGAGGGGTGGAGGTGTGCTCTCTATGCTCATAAACAGTGCGTGAGGAGGTGTCCCTAAAGAATAGTCATGAGCAGGTTGAAAGCTTACAGGTAGGAATTAGGGATGGAGACAAGGGGAGCCTTGTGGCTGGGGTCTACTCCAGGCTGCCTGATCAAAGGGAGCCTATTGATGAAGCAATCTTACTCCAGCTCCAGGATGCATTGAGCTCATAGGCTCTCATCCCACTGGAGGATTCTAACCACCCTGACGTCTGTTGGAAAACTAGAATGGCAAGCTGCAGGCAATCCAAGAGACTCCTGGAGTGCCTTGATGAAAACTTCCCGAGCCAGGAAATGGACAGGTCTACTCAAGGGGAAGTGATACTGGACCCGATGGTCACCAATGCAAGTGAGCTCATCAGAGATGTCAAGACTGGAGGCAGCCCAGGCTGCAGAGATCATGCACTGGTGCAGTGCACGGTCCTAAGGTGTATGAACCATATGAGAAGTGTAGTCAGAACCCTGAATTTCAGGAAAGCCAACTTCCAGCTCTTCAAGGAGTTAGTCAATAGGACTCCCTGGGAAACGGCCCTCAAGGACAAAGGAGCAAAAGAGAGCTGGCAGATCTTTAAGGACACTTTCAACAAAGTTTAAGAGCTCTTGGTCCCCAGATGTAAGAAATCAGGCAAGGAAGGCAAGAGACAAGTATGGCTGAGTCGAGACTTGCTGGTCAAACTAAAAGGCAAGATGGAACTACACAGGCAGTAGAAGTGGGGACAGGTATCCTGGGAAAAGTACAGGGGCACTGCTTGGTTGTGTAGGGATGAGGCCAAGGTGCAGCTGGAGCTGAACTTGGCATGGGATGCCAGTTAAAACAAGAAAGGCTTCTACAGGTATGTAAACCAGAAAAGGTTAAAGAACGCGTAGCCCACCAGTGAGCAACAATGCTGAACTGGTAACAACAGACAGGGAAATAGCTGAAGTTCTCAACATCTTTTTTGCCTCAGTTTTAACTGGTAACCTCTCTCCTCATAACTCTCAAGCTAATTGCCCACAAGATGGGGACCAGGGAGACAAAGTCCCTCCCACTGTAAGTGAAAATAAGGTCCGTGATCTGAGGAACCCGAATCCAAACAAGTCCATGCAACCTGATGAGATGCATTCCAGAGTCCTGAAGGAATTGGCTGATGTAGTTGCCAAGCCACTCTCCATGATACCTGAAAAGTTGTGGCAGTCAGGGGAAGTCCCTGGTGACTGGAAGAAAGGAAACATTACAACCGTTTTTAAAAAGGGTAGGAAGGAGGACCCTGGGAACTACCACCCTGCCAGTCTCACCTCTGTGCCTGGGAAGGTCATGGAACAGATCCTCCTAGAAGCGACACCGAGGGGAACAGGGAGGGGGATTCAAGACAACCAGCATGGCTTTACTAGAGCTGAGTCCTGCCTGACCAATCTAGTGGCTTTCTACAACGAAGTAACTGCATCAGCAGACGAGGGAAGAGCTACGCATGTCACCTACCTGGATTTCTGCAAGGCCTCTGACACAGTCCCCCACAACAACCTTTTCTCTTAAGGAGATAACACAGATTTGAGGGGTGGCCTGCCCAGTGGGTAAGGAATTGGCTGGATGGTCGCATCCAGAGGGTAGTGGTCAATGGCTAGGCATCCAGATGGAAGACAGTGACAAGCAGTGTTCCCCAAGGGTCTGTACTGGGATCGGTGCTGTTTAGTATCTTTATTAACAATACTGTCAGTGGGATTGAGAGCACCCTCGGCAAGTTTGCTGATGACACCAAGCTGGATGGTGCAGTTGAGATGCCAGAGGGATGCGGTGCCATCCAGAGGGACCTGGACAGGCTGGAAAAGTGGGCCAAGGGGAACCTTATGAGGTTCAACAAAACCAAGGGCAGGGTCCTGCCTCTGCGTCGGGACAACCCCCGTTATCCATACAGGTCAGGAGATTACGTGCTGGAAAGCAGCCCTGAGGAAAAGGACTTGGGGGGACTCATGGGTGAGAAGCTGGGCATGAGCCACCAATGTGCATCTGCAGCCCAGAAGGCCAACCCCATCCTGGGCTGCATCCCCAGGAGTGTGGCCAGCAGACGGAGAGAGGGGATTCTGCCCCTCTGCTCTGAGGAGACCTCACCTGGAATACTGCATCCAGCTCTGGCGCCCTCAGCACAAGAAGGACATGGACCTGTTGGAGGGTGTCCAGAGGAGGCCACAAAAAATGATCCAAGGGCTGGAGCACCTATCCCGTGAAGCCAGGCTGAGAGAGTTGGGGTTGTTCAGCCTGGAGAAGAGAAGGCTCCAGGGGGACCTTATAGTGACCTCCCAGTCCCTGAAAGGTGCCTGTAGGAAGCTGGGGAAGAGCTGTTCCCGAGGGCACATAGCAATATGACCAGGGTAATGGTTTTAAACTAGGAAAGGGGAGATTTAGGTTGGACATTAGGACTATGTTCTTCAATGTGAGTGTGGCGGATCACTGGAACAGGTTGCCCAGAGGCAGTAGAGGCCTTGGCCCTGAAGATAATCAAGGTCAGTCTTGGTGGGGCTCTAAGCAACCTGATCTAGTAAAGACATCCCTGCTTACTGCTGAGGGGTTGGACTAGATGACCTTTAAAGGTTCCCTTCCAACCAAACACGCTCCACGATTCTATGACTGGAACTTCATTTAAGAGACAGATTAACCCTAATGAGAAAAAACCCTGAATCTTTTGAAAACTCTACAGCACCAACTTAACTAGAAAGGTAGACCACTTACAACCACTTTGCATTTCAACTACATATAGAGACACCTATTGTGACTTCCCCTGAAGGACAGCATCTCCACAGTAGTTCTTCCCTCCCCCTCCTTGTCCCACTTATTTCAAACTGTTTTCACCTTTAAGTAACTGTAAGAAAACACTTATTTATGGTGTAAGCATTCTCAAGTGCCCAAGTATCTTGCAGTTTGAAAGTGGGCAGAATTTTCACTGTTCACTATCTTCCCAACAAGCATCGTTGGTTTTGTGCTGTTCCCATCTTAGTTTTTCTGCTGCAATTCAATTTTATTGTCATTCTACAGTGCATAAGCACGTCAAAGAAGCCAAATACTTTATTTTTGGAGTTATGAAAGCACATTCTGGAGCCTAATTAAGACAAGCTATTAAGCACTGAGCCTTGGATCTCATTCAGGTGAAAGTTCTACCTCCATTTTCAGAGTATGCTGTAAGCAGCATGTAAGTTAAGCACATAGTCAGACTACACTCCCCCACAACTTACTTAAGTTTTTTAAAGCAGGCCTCTGAAGACATAAATTTCATGTTAACTCACAGAGCTGTTATCAGCCAAAAAACACATCCTCCAGAAATACCTGATGGACCAAGTTGAGTATAAACAATATTAATTTTGCCATCCATACAACTGTAACATGAATGAGATTCATGAGCACACCTTCCTTTTTTCTTTTAAAATGGATACTTGCAGAGCCATTCTCACTTAAAATTTATTTTTAAACTATTATTAAGACATATACATTATCATACATTATCATTTTCATCCGCTGAATAATTTCTTACAAACCCTTTCTTCTTGCTTTCCTTCCCCCTTAACTTACTAAGATCTACTGAACTAGAAACATTGTAAGCCCCTGCTAGCAGCTTTTCCAATTGGAAGGCCAAGCTAAAACCCCGATCATTTATTTATTTTTTTAAAAGTATTACACATTAACAATGCTCACCAATCTGCTTCTGCTTCCCAAAAATCTTCCAGAATGTGGATGATCAAGTGTCCCTGAGTAGCGAGTTGGAGAGGACGTTGTTAGCTTCCAAGGAGTTTCACGGGTGTCTCTTTCTCCAATTCCCCAGTCTCTACTGGAACTATTCAATATACTGGATTCCTGAAGAACAACATGCTTATCATATGCATACTGTAACAAGGAAGTGAAGGCACTAACAATTCTGAAAATCTTTCATGAGAAACCTCAAGGGATACCCAAGAGGAAATCAAACAGGCTTAAGAGAGAACCACTGGCAAAAGAGAAGATGTTTTAAAAATTACTTTCTGGCCCTTATCAGCTCCTTTATCTGTCCTCTGACTTGACTGTAGACTATAAAAAGTTAAGTTTAAGGCTTCTGAAGCTTTACCCCAACTCAGATATTCCAGCAACAGGGCAGAATTAAGAACCTGACTTTCAAGTGTTAAGTAAAAAAACACCAAAAACCCCTACATACGTAGGAAAAGTCTCCATGACCATAAAAGTGGCTTTTTGGACGCTAAAGCAAGCAACCTGTCTTGTGCTGGTCATGAGTTTTAATACAGGAAAGAGTGGGTGCAAGGAAGGGGGCGGGGGGAGAGGGGAAGAAGAAAAATCACGATTTGGGCCTGCTAACAGACAAGTATTTTTACACAGAAGTGTGATCTGAAAATAAAGTATCACCAAGTAAGTTTACTCTAATTTCAAAGCCTCGGTAGGATTCAGCAGGTTTCTAAATTATTTCATATATGAAATATATGTATGCGTGCCCATGGGCACAAGATTACACAACTTTCAGACAGAAGCAAAGCTGTATCAAAATGTTCTTAATAAGAGACTTAGTACCTGCCTTTCCTTTTTCTCCAGCTGTTACATACTGAAGATCTGAGAATTTAATCTTACTTTAAGTGTCAGATTGCCACAGTAATAACCTTAATCCAAGAACAACACACTCACACTAGCACAGCACTGAAAGACAGTTCATGGAATTACACCATTTATCATTCTAATGCCAATACAGCTGTAATATAGTCTTTGCTCTGGCCAGGGCAGAGTGCACCTCCCCAGGCAGCCAGCTCAGGTGAGCTGTTTTCCTTACCTAACATTGCTCCCCCATCAAGGGGCTGGTTGGGGAGAAGTGCTCCTGGGTGCCTCCAGAGCAGTCTGAGTGTGGCCAGGGCGTTGGGTCAGTCCCCTTTTTGGTGCCCAACTCGGGGCTTGAACTCATGGCACTGACAGCCCCATGCTCTACCAACTACCTCAGTCCTTCAAGCCCCTGTAACAAGCACCATGGCTACCCAAACCTCAGAGGCCAACCCTGTAGCTGAGCCAGAAAGCCAAGCAGTACCAGCATCAGTTGCCCCTATGCAAAAGAAGAAATACAGGAAGAGACCTGAGAAAACATTTCAGCAGCCTTCCAGGGAAGCACATCATCACCTGGCTACCCCGGTGCTAGGACAATGGGACTAGCAGCCTGGAATTAGAAGGGAGGGAGGCCAAGAAGCTGGGATCCCTGTCCAGAGAAGGAGGCATCAACAAGGCACTTGAAAAAAGTCCCAAGCCCTCAGCCCCTGGAGGCGACTTCTATCAAGTGTAAGGGAAAGGTACCCATTCATTGAAGATGTTGTGTGTCAGCCAGGCAACTGGACAACCCTGGAGTGAGGTATTCAGTACTTGAGGGAGTTAGCCATGCAAGAGATTATTTACTATGACCCCGACAATTTGCAGCTGCCCACTGATCCTGAAGAAGTCAAATATTCCTGACCAACGTGGCTTAAGTTTGTGGGGAGTGCACTAGCATTGTATGCCAACTCACAGGCAGTAACAGACTGGGAAAAGGAAGACCAACAGTGGATGAGGTGGCTGGCCGACTCCATCTATTTGAAGGAAGTCTTTCTTCCTCCCTAGTCTTAGATGTGGAAGAGCTGTCTGGCAACTCAGAGGACATGTACTACTGCCCACCTGTGCAGACCACGACTTCAGCTATCAGAAGTGGGGCTGAACCACCAAACACATCTCTGCACCATGCTCATTTTTTTTAAAAGATGTCTCAAGGCCAAAACAGAAACACAAAGACTAACCTATCAAGTATCAAAAAAGTTTAAAAGACACTAGCTTTATCTTCTAGCCATAGACTTTCTATGATGGGAGTGACAGCATCAGTGGATAAAAGGGAAGGCAACTGATGTCACTACCAGGACTTGTGCAATGCCTTTGACACAGTCCCCCACCACCCCCTTATCTCTAAATTGGAGAGATGTGGATAAGGAACTAGCTGAAAGGACGCAGACAAAGGGTGGTGGTCAATGGGTCTATGTCCAGGTAGAGGCCGGTGACAAGCGGTGTCCCCCAGGGGTCTGTCTTGGGACTGGTGCTCTTTAACATCTTTATCAATGACATCGATGATGGAATTGAGTGCACCCTCAGCAAGTTTGCAGATGACACCAAGCTGAGTGGTGTGGTTGACAGAATAGAAGGAACGGAAGCCATCCAGAGAGATCCTGAGAGGCCGGAAAAGTGAGCCTGGGTGAACCTACTGAGGTTCAACACCGCAAAGGGTAAGGTCTTGCACTTGGGCCAGAGGAATCCTAGATATATATATACAGACTGGGAGAAGAGCTCCTTGAGAGTAGCCTTACTGAGAAGGACCTGGGGTTTCTGGAGGACAAGAAACTTCACATGAGCCAGCAGTGTGCTCTTGCAGCTCAGAAGGCCACTGACTCCATCAGGAGGGGCAGTCAGCAGGGTCAACATGCTGGAGGGAAGGGGTGCCATCCAGATGGACCCGGACGGGCCTGAAAGGCAGGCACACACAAACCATATCAAGTTCATCAAGGCCAAGTGCAAAGTCATGCAAACAGGGCAGGCAATCCCAAGCACAGCTACAGGCTGGGAGGAGAACGGACTGAGAAGCAGCCCTAAGGAGGAGGGCTTGGGGGTGCTGATTCACAAAAAGCTCAACGTGAGCCAGCAATGAGCACTTGCAGCCCTAAAAGACAACCATGACCCGACCCCATCAGAAACAGCATGCCCAGCAGGTCAAGGGAAGGGATTCTGCCCCTCTACTCTGCTCTTAGGAGACCCCCACCTGGAGTACTGCGTCCAGCTCTGGGGGCACACATGGAGCTGTTAGCGCAAGTCCAGAGGAGGGCCATGAAGATGGTGAGAGGGCTGGAGCACCTCTCCTACGACAGCTGGCTGAGGAAGCTGAGCTTGTTCAGCTGCAATAAGCTCAATTCAGCTGCAGGAGAAAGCTGCAATAAGGTCTCCTTGCAGTACCTAACAGGGGCCTGCAGGAAAGACCGAGAGGGACTCTTTACCAGGGAGTGTAGTTATAGAACTAAGGGTAATGGGTTTAAACTAGAAGATGGTAGATTTAGATGAGATCTTAGGAAGAAACCCTTCCCTGTGAGGCCGGGGAAGCCCTGGCACAGGGTGCTCAGAGAAGCTGTGGCTACCCCTGAATCCCTGGCAGTATTCAAGTCCAGATTGNACTCCCTGTCAGTATTCAAGTCCAGATTGTAAGGGACTCTGGGCACCGTGTCCCTACCCATGGCAGGGGATTTGGAACTAGATGATCTTTGAGGCTCCTTCCAACCCAAAACATTTTATGACTCTACAATTCATTTCTCATTAAATAGTTAACAACATTGTACCAACGTTGGCCAGCCCCTTTTCAGTGGTCTGTGGGGACAGGACTAGGGGCAATGGCTGTAAACTGGAGCATAGGAAGTTCCGCACCAACATGGGGAAGAACTTTTTCACAGTGAGGCTGACAGAACCCTGGAACAGGCTGCCCAGGGAGGTGGTGGAGTCTCCTTCTCTGGAGATATTCAAGTCTCGTCTGGACGCCTATCTATGTAATATGAGCTGGGGAGCTGCTTTGCCAGGGGGGTTGGACCCAATGATCTCGAGGTCCCTTCCAACCCCTACAATTCTGTAATTCTGTGATAAAGTATAGGATTGATTTTTTTCCTCACACTATTACATTAACTTTTGTGCTTTAAGTTTCATAGAAACCATGCTATGAAACAAGCTATGCCATGTACATCAGATTAGTTTATAATGAACCTGCTTGTTATACCTCCTCAGATGAGCAGAAGCTACCACCCAGACTCTCAAACGTGAAAGACATCCAAGAACTTGTATGTAGATGGGATTGAAAAAAAAAAAGAGGGGAGAGGGGGGAGATGGGAGGAAGAGAACAACCCCACCCAATACGATTTTTTTTAAGTGACAGTCAAAACCAAATACTCAAAGTTTGACTGCTCTGGCTGCAAAAGTTTTTGAGTTGTTAGAATTAAGTATGGTCTCTAGCTGCAGCAATTACTTGTTCTCATTCCTCTATATACCCAAAGCACTACCGATAGTCCAATATTTTCTTTTAAATGACGAATATTTTAAATTATTTGGAACTGAAAGAGCTGTTAATATTTTAATGTAGGCTTCTGAACCAATTAACAAAGTAAGAAAGCCTGCTCATTCCGCTCCTATCTGTCTGAACTTAGTTCAGTCTAACTGAATTAGACTAATTGCTTCTTCTTGCTTCAGCCACTTGTAACCTCAGCCTGCCAGCAATAATGGAATTTGCTCCTACCAGTTCTGTAAGTACCAAAGGTCAGTCAAGAGAGGAAGCTTCCCTATGCTTTTATCACTAAACACTAGTCTTGTGTAAAAAGCTTCCAGACTACCTCCTATGAACTGGAGCAGAAAGGCAGCACACAACATAATCCTCTATACAATTACCCTCCCCTCTGTTTTCATTGGAAAGTGTTATAAAAATCATTCCTCAGATTCAAAGCGCTTTGTTCAACAGGAAATAATCAAAAGAGTACACAGTGCAGTTCACAAAATAAAAAGAAATAAAGTCACACTCTTGTGTTATAATTTCATAACAACAGTAACACAAAGCATCAATTCAGCTTAAGACTTATGATGTCATCAACAGCTTTCAGTGTGGTATGCAAACTGTGTGGGTCCCTAAATCCCTACAAAATAAAGACACTAATTTTATTTTGCTGAGCAGACAGCCAGTAAAAACCACACAGGAATCAAACAAGCAACATGTCTGAAGACTACCTTTAGACACTCCCTAAGCCAATACACAAACACATACATTCTCTGTATGGCAAAATATCACACACATACATGTAGCTATGCTAAAAGTCATTAAACGCTCTATTAGCTGTAAACCTTGCTCTGGAAAAGGCATTATTATAATACAGTGTCCCAGAGAGCTTGCCATCAGGGACCAAACTCAGAACCATTTTATCAAAACATCTGATCACAGAGTTGAGTTTCCACAATTTCAAAACCAGGATGGGTTTCCATTTCTGGGCCCATAATTGAGGTGCTAACTGCTGACAGCAGCAGAAACAAAGTCATACAAAGAGCCGTCTGTTGTTTCCGAGTTTCCAGAACAATTTCTAAAGTAGTTTAATCTCTAACTCCCATAATATTCTTCCAAAGTGCAAGTACCCACACAGAGCCTGACTTCTATTCTTGAGCAGGACTCCCCTCCACCACAGAAGCAATTTGGTGAGCGTAAAGCATTGCACTGGAAAGACCAAACACTTTTACCCAAATCCTGATTCTTGTGCACTGAAGCTGAAATAACATACTGATGTGACAGTAGGATGTAAGCCTAAAGGTCCTCTTACCTTCACATGCCAAGAAAGTAGGTGCTGCAGAGCAGTACAAAGTACTGCCAACTCTTAGAACTGCAATGTATTCCTGTACTTCTTGCATCATCCACACATGAAGTGTAACACCCTATACACACCAAAATTCAAACACCTCCCCTCAACACAAAACCCCATTTACTCAGGTTTAAGACTGCAGCGACTAGTGACAAAACAGATCCACAGTATCAGGATGACGTTCATTCATCAAACAGCTGATTTTTAAAGGTGCAGCCAGAAACAAAAGCAGGTAAAGACGGCAAATCCAGTACTACCAGTTCACATCACAGGACACCGTCACTGGCCTGGTTATTAAATCCTTGCATTTTAGAATTAATCTTGGGTTTTGTTTGCAAATGCAAGACCCTGGGTGGGACTCTTCTTTGCATTTTCTTTTCTGTGTGTGCACGTGTCTGGCTTTTAAGGTTTTTCTTCATGAAAAACAGACATTAAACTCATAGAATCATAGAATATACTGAGTTGGAAGGGATCCATAAGCATCACCAAGACCAACTCTTTTATACTTTACAGGAAGAGAAGAAACAGGTTACCTGGTATCCAGATTCTAATCTCCGTGAAGTTTCTCTTGCACTATATGCACCAGCTAAACTGTTTCCAGTCAATGTTCCAGGTCCTAGTGAAGAGCTGGAGGCCTGAACAGATATCCTTCGAGGAATTCTTGAGGGTTTGGACTCCATTCTTTGTATCCTGTATAAGGAAACACCAATTAATTTTTCTTGTAGAAATAAGGACCTACATGCAAAATACACACAAGTCATTCTAAGTGCACCATAAATATGACTCACGCATACAAATATTTACACAGTGCTTTGGTCTGACTGTGCATCAGTAAGATGGGGAAATCAGTTCTTAACCTTGTTTTTGTAACCTACATCTCCTCCCACCACATGTTAGAAAGCCAGAAACACAGCCTCTTTCGCTATTATTATTACGATATAATCTTTCCATTACATTTCAAGTGGGACTCCCTTAGGAACTCTGCAGCACTACTATTAATGCAAAATGAGCCAGGAATCAGGGAGGAAGTCCTCAGGTGCTCTAAATTAATTTACTACTTAATGAACTGTATCTCAATACCTGCTGAAACTACACTCAGATTTATTTTTCAGGGTCAGAACTACGAGATTTCACCCTGCTGTGAAGAAAATACACATATGCAGCCTACCCGCCTCAAATAAATATTTAACTTCTCCAAAGACAACTCCCATCAAAATTAATGTATACAAAAAAGCACATGCTGTCTTACAAGTGTGTGTGTGTATATATATGTTTTGGGGTTTTTTACGTTGAGTCAGTGTTTCTTTGCTCTTTTGGTAAGCATTAAAGAAAAAAAATGCTAGTGCCTTTTCCACATGAGAAGTGATCCTGTCTTTGAAAGGGTACCTTGACTTAAAGTTGCTCAAAGTCCACATAGAGAGCTATATGGTTTGCCAACATTCCCAGATTCTTCCTCCTCAGGATGGCAGACACAGAACCAGACCACAAAAGGTCACTCTTAAATAAAAATTTAAGAAAACTGCAGTATCCTCAGTGGTGCAGTGCAGGAGAGTAGCGTGGTAACTAAAAACTGATCACTAACAACTCTAAAATATATGGCCACAAACTCCATTGGTACAAGGTGATTAGCATAAGTGGTACAAACCATTTTATTTAAGAACTTTTCATTCTGGCCTGAGAATGGAAAAAAAACATTTTTCTGTATCAGAAAAAAAAATTACACTCAGTAAAGCACATTTTTTCCCCACACAGTAGCTGTGCTCACCAGTAACAGAGTCTGAAAATTCACAGCATCAATCCAAATGTGCCTCGTGTCTTGGCTGCAGTTTGAAATTGAGGTCATGTACTCAGGACTTTTCATCTTACCTGAAAGCTGTGCTCCGCTACACATTCTACCTGCTAAAAGTTAGTTTGTACAGAACTCTCTTGACCAAACAGTTGGACAGCTGAGGTTAATTTCTTTAATGGAAGGATTTTTAAACACTCTTCAGGTGTATGTTCAGTTGCTAACTTTACAACACAGGTCACTATATAAGGTAGCCTAAATGCTTCATTTTGCAGAGGAGGATTTTTTTTTCTTTTTTTAAATAACATCAAGCAAACCAAGCTTAAGTGAATATTTACATTTGAGTACAGAAGAGCCATGGACTCTTCTCTCTCTCTCTTCTAGATCATGCTTCAGACATGTCCTTATCACAGAATTGTCCAGGTTGGAACAGACCCTTCAGATCATTGAGTCAGCCTAACCCTGACTAGTCAACCTCTAGATCATGTCCTTAACATAAGCAACCCATTTGCTTTTGCCAGGGGCATTACCAGCTAAACAAAATCAGGTCAGAAAGCTGAAATTCTCACTTGCCTAACTGTGGATTAGGAACCTGAAATTGTTAAATTTCCCAGATTACATTTAAACCCCCAAGGAAACTTTCAGCAACTGTATGCAATTCTCAAAGTTGTAAATACAGCAGTATTGATAAGAACATTCTAAGCAGCACTGCAAAGCAGAGAACAAAACTGTCAATCATGGAAGTTTACAAGAAATTCAGTAATGATCAATCTAATCATCTAAGCTACGCCACTTCAAGTGGCCTGGTTGTGCAATAAAATGTAACAATCACATTTCTTCATAGTTGTAAGACATAGCAACTATGGTTAATTTAAGCTCAATAATCTGTAATAATGTGCACTGCAAGTCTAGCACTTGTCTGAAGCTCCACTGAGCATGAACAAGTTAACTACTGAAGTTGCAAACTATGAAAAGAAACTGATGTCACATCAGAGTAGGGTGTATGCTAGACAGGACAGCTGTGGGTCTTGATGAGATCGGACATCCAAAGCACTGCTTATCTACGTTTAGGGTAGATACAAAATATAACAGACAGATACCAAAAAGAGAGATCCAACTCTGTACTACTAAGTATTTGACAAGGAACACCAGCAGTATCACTTCTGTTACAGATCATTCTGCTTCTGGATCACTTTGCTTCAGATTGGTGTGAAACCAGATGAGTAACACAGACATACTGTCGTGGTTTTGCGAGGTTGGGTGCTGGAAAAGAACAGGGGTGCAGAAAATGGCGGCTGTGAGGAGCTGCAGGAATTCTCTGGAGCTCCAAAATGTAAACAATCCAAGGCCAGAATCATTGTTGACCAGGGCCAAGCCAATGAGAGATAGTCATAGTGCCTCTGAGAATCACACATAGGAGAAAACAACCCAGAAGCAGCTGCATTTTGCCACCAGAGAAGGGAGTGAGAAGATGTAACGAGCTGTGCACACCAAGGCCGGGGAGGGGGAGTAGGTGCCCCAGGTGCCGGAGAGAAAGATGCCCCTGCAGCCCGTGGAGAAACCCCATGGAAAAGGCCGAGACCCCACCTGCAGCCCGTGGAGGGGCTCCACGCTGGATGGAGCAGGTGGAGACATAGAGAAGAAACTGTGACCCTTACATTGAAGCAAGCCCCTGCCAGCACTTGGAACCTACAGAGATGAGCGAGAGAGAGAGAGAGAGAGAATTGCACTGGAACAGGTTTGCTGGGGGGAGGCTGGTGACCCCGTGGAGGACTGGGACTGAGAGACATTGTGATTTATTGCTGCCCGCCACAGCAGGGATCCAGGCGGAGCAGCTGATGAGACACACGGAGAAAGTTCGTGGAGGACTGTCTCTAGTGCTGGGACCCCACGGTGCAGCAGGGGGAGGGTGTGTGGAATGGATTTTCCCCCTCCCGGGCCGAGAAGGAAACCAACTTGCAAGGAACTGACCGAAGCCCCCGTCTCCCAGTCCCTGCCCCCCTGTGCTGTGATCGGGGGGAGGAAGGGAGTGAAATCATGACTAGATTGAAGTCTGCTAAGGAGGGAGCGGGGTGGGGAGGTAGAGGTGTTTTAAGATCTGGGAAAGGAAAACAGCTCATGAAGTAACCGAGAACCCCATTATTATTTCCTAGTCCCTGCCCCCCCCTGTACTGCGAGCAGGGGGGGAAGAAGGGAGTAAAATCATGGCTAAAGGGAATTCTGCTTAGAATGGAGGGGTGGGGGGAAGGTGCTACTGAGAACCCCATCGTTCCCCAGTCCCTGCCCCCCCTGTACTGCGAGCGGGGGGGAAGAAGGGAGCAAGATTCTGATTAAAGTCTGCTAAGAAGAGAGTGGGGGGGAGAACGTGTTTTTAAGATCTGGTTGCATTGGTTTTAAGATTTGATTGCACTTCTGACTCCGGTTCTTCACTGTTCTTTCTAGTGTAGTGTAATAAACTAGAATAGTTCTTTCCTGCACTGTGTTGAGTCTGTTTCGCCCATATCGTCGCTGATAAAATGATCTCTCCTTGTCCTTATCTTGACTCCTGAGCCTCTTAATATATATTTTCTCCCCTGTCCACCTGGGAAGGGGAGTAATAGACTGGCTTTGGTGGGCATCTGGCCTCCAGCCAGGGCTAAACCACCACACATACGTAGAATACACAATGATTCTAGAAGGGATGGAAGCTCCTACCAGTAGAAATTAATGTCCAGACAAACAGGGGAAAGAGACAGAAGTGCAAGAAGTTATAAGAACTTCAAGACTAAATTAGAGATCATCTCATAGTAATAAAACTGCTTGTGCATCATCCACAGAACAGACAAAATCAGAGCATTCAGATAGAAAAGGACAGGATGGAAGACTGGGGACACCAGAGCCAGCTATCTCTAGAAGCAGAAATGGAGTACAAGATTAGCAAATTGCTTCTACAAGCCCATGTAAAAAGGCACAAAACTAATCTCCTCAAGAGGACAATGTTATCAACGAGCTTGATCTTGTAAATTAGCACAGGTTGTGACTTAATCCCAAGTGATCAGTATGATATATAACATTTTCTTTTTTAAAAGAAATCTGGCAGAAACAATACACAAAAACGCTAAAACAAGATAAAACCAGTACATTATAAAACGCATAATTTAATGTCAGTTTATGTGTACACACTATGATTAATACAACCACACATTTTTTCTGTGGTCTTGGCCTCACCCAGCAAACGAGAAGGATCTTCTATGAAGATGAATCAGAGTTGCAGAACAGACATTTGACAAGAGGAACCCTGCCGCCTTTGATGCAGGTGGAAAGACATGAGGGGAAAAAAAAAAAAAAAAAGTGCCAGCTCAGGAGATTCTGGGATGAGACCCGTAAGGACCATCAAGTCCAACTCCTGGCTCCACAGAGGCCCAGCCCAGTCAGAGCATGGGACTGAGTGCATCATCCAGACGCTTCTTGCCCTCAGCCCAGCTCATGGCTGTGACCCCTTCCCTGGGGAGCCTGTGCCACTGCCCAACCCTCCACTCAGGACAGAACCTCTTCTCAACATCCAACCTAAACCTCCCCTGGCTCAGCTTCACGCCATTCCCTTGGGTTCTATCCCTGGTGACTAAAGAGCCTGCCCCTTCCTTCCCTCCCGTCAAGAGGTCACAGACCCTCATGAGGTTTCCCCTCAGCCTCCTCTTCTGCAGGCTGAACAAACCCAGGGACTTCAGCCTCTCCCCGTAACACTGGTCTAGGCAAAAAACTTCTGTTTGAGAAAACTGGATTTTATCTTTGCCTTTCAACAAAGATTCTGTGACATAAAGTGTGCCATTCAAGTTAGTAATTTTTTTAAAACCTTTACATAGGAGGTCTTCAATTTCTTGGTATCTATCATAAAATCTCCTTAGAATCCAACTAGCAGAAATCAAATACCTGCAACTGAAGTCAATGGAGCCATGAGTTGAATATACTAGACAGATAAAACTAGATACAAGGCATCTCAACTTTGGTAATCAACACTAATAATTCTGGTTTGTTGTTTGGGGTTTTTTTTGGTCCAGAGTTCTTTGAAAAACATTTAACACCATACCTTGGAAACCACAATAATACGTGTTGTCTGCAAGGAGAATATTGTGTTTTTATAGGATATTTCAGAATGAGAATGGTTCCCTTCCACAGTAGCAGCAGCAGCTTAGGGGTTTCTTCTGAATGAGCACAAAGACACTAAAATTAAAACCTCAAACATTTTGTTTATCCACATAGGAATTCCACAAATCCCAAGTGGTACTTAACATGCTGTAATGAGTTCTGTAATGACAATGTAGTCACTTCAATTTACACAGAATGCAGTGAGGCAAATAAGTACTCAAATGACTTTCCAATGACGAAATTAAAAAAAAAAAAATTAAGTCATGTTGCAGTTTGAACAGATTTGAAAGCCTGTTGTTGCCACAAAGGAAAGGAACACCTTACTTGAATAGGATACCTTCTGCGTCCTTCATTGGGCAACCTCAACACATTATCCTGGCATTTACAGGATATATATAAACCAAATTATTTCTGGTTTCTCCGTCATTTTGAGACTACTCACTCTGTTATCCAACAACAGAGAAATGAGAAAGAGAACAGCAAGATGAGAAGCACTCTTCTCCTCAAAGCAACATGTGTCATCATCTCATGCTGTGTTACACAACCCTGCAATCAAAATCTCACAGAAAAATCCGGAAGCAATTTTTGTGTCTCCCAGAATAAAAGATACATGTGATGTCTCTTGAGACTTCCTAAGAGCAAAGTTCTGAAATCAAACTTTAAAGTTGTACCTGGAGAAACAGATGACCTACATTGCAACACAAGGTGGAGCTGAACAGCCTATTTTGAGTACACAGCTAAAAAGTCCTGCCTTTCTTGATCTGTGGTCTCTCCAACTACATTGTAAAAGATCGACTAGACCTAGCATAGCCCCAAACAGAAATAAAGATCCAAGAGGCTTTTTCGGGAAAGCAGTGTAGCGTCATGAGGCAAAAGTAACACAAACAGCAAATATTTCAAATAAAAACCTCTCACACCTCTCTTCTGCCCTGGCCCCCTCTACTGAAAATGACAAGAGAATTTCAGGTAGTCATATCTACCAGTAAAAGAAGCCTTTCCTAGCTTCTATGTTTTCTACTAAGAACTTAAAGCATTCTTGCAACCTTGATCAGAGAAGCACAGACTTCACTCCCAGCTCCTAAATCCAAATTTTCTACCTCGAAACTATGCAGTGACACTTCCACCTAAGACCTGAGCTTTTGCGTCTACGTATTTCTGTATGGTTTGATACACAACTGCTCGTACGACTCTACCCAGCAACTTGCGATCACGTGTCTTCCTCAGCGTTTACTCACAATCAAGTTTTTATTACAGACAAAATGGGAGTTGAAGATCAATTCTCTCGGTCCGCGCAAATCTCTGTTCAGGGTGTTTTCTTAACCTTCAATCAAGAAAGACTGCCAAGCCTTCAGCAGCCTCCTACGAGTCCCATGACCAAAACCCCTAATATTTACCAACGCCGATGGCCTGCCTACGGCGCCGCAGCTGGTGGCATGGCGCCGGGCTGCTTCGCTGAACTGGAGTAAGCAGGGTCTAGACAGCGGGTGCTCCGCGGCGCCGCGGAAGAGGGCACCGTACCCTTCTCCGCAGGCCTGAAGGCGGAGGCCCTGCCAGTAAGGCACGGGCCCCGACCGGCTGCTCCCGACCGCACCCGCGCTCCGGGCCAACGCCGAACGGGCTCACGCCAGGCTGAAGGGCGGCGCCGACCGCTCTGCCCCGACCCCCCAGGGCAGAGGCTCCTCAGAGGAAGGAAAGGAACAGGGGGACAGAGCCTGTCACGCAGGTCCGCTGCCAGAGAAGGCACAGAGGCGTGCGGCCGTCAAAGATGCTTCGCAAGGGTAAGGGGCGGAGGAGCCAGGCGCCAGCCCCGAGACAAAATGGTTCCCCTCAACCCTGGCGCAGGGCCGCCGGACCCGGCCCGGCACACAGGCGCGAGCTGGGCCGTACAGGGACATCCTCCCCTCCTCTGCACCGTCAGCGGCCTGTACTCACTCTCACAGCACAGCCCTCACGACGCTAACATCCAGCAACCGAGGATTCACCAGAAGGGCCAATTCGAGCCGGGCCCACAAGCTGCCACACCAAGCCCGCCGCCTCTCCCTGCAACACAATGGCGACAGCGCGGCGACCGCACGACTGTCAATCACCGCGCCCCACCCCGCCCATCCTTGCTCTCGCGAGAACTGCAGCGAGAGCGGCTTGATGACGAGTGCTCGCGGCGGTGCTCTCGTGCTGTCACGCAGGTCTCGCCTCGGCGGCTGGGCAGGGTTCCGGGAGCTGGCGCGAGGGCCGGGCCGCGCGCTGCGCGGCCAGAACGAGGGGACCCAAGGTCACTTTTGGCGCTGCTCGGCTGCTGGAGATTAAAATGGTGGCGCTCCGCAAAATGACCTCCAGAGCTCATGGGGCCCAACCCCCTGCCAGAGCAGGGTCGCTAGCACAGGGCGCACAGGTCGGCGTCCACACGGGGCTGGAATCTCTCCAGAGAAGGAGACTCCACACCCCCTGGGCAGCCTGTTCAAATGTCAAATACTCTCACGTTAAAGATAATTTGGTTTTGAGGCAAAACATCCCAAAAGCCACGGTTTGAATCGACTTTTGAGTTTGGCGTTCAGCCTTAACTCTGCAAGCAGAGGCTTTCATTTTTCCTACACTACGTGCTCTTCCTGGTAGTTGTATTCGGGCTTCGCTGGCAGGCACACTTAACCACTACACAATGTGGAAAGTATTGCACACTGTTTTCTGAACCGTGCTCTAAGGAAGGCATGTTGTGTTACTACTATGAAGTCTAAGCTTCTGTCTCAGTATTTTACTGATGCAGTATGATTCTGTCATCAGCCTACAGGGTTTTCCCTCAATTCATGTACCACAATGAGTGCCCTAGATTGCATCGTCGCAAGTCAGATAGAGGGGTGTGCAATAGTAGCAGGCTGGCTATTTGCTTAAGTAAACAAACCAAAATAGGAACACACACACACACACACATACACACACCTAAAACCCAGAAAACATGACCAGGCACCCTGGCACAGGGCTGCAATGCATACAAAGTCAATGTGTGCATGCTTAATAGCTGTGACAGATCTGGGACACACATAAGACCAGCTAGACTGGTTAGAAACTAGCCAGGTCACATCTCTAAATCATGTCCTTGATTCTGTTTCCCATTCATGCTTTTAAGTGTGTTTTTCCACGTTTGGATTGTGACAGGTTTTGTTCACTGGTTTGCTTCCACAGAGAAATGGTGGACAAAGTACAAGTGATTTGGAGATGAGGACAAAGGTCTGGGAAGAGCTGTGAACAGAGAAGTAATTGAAAAAAATCTGATAGGAAGGAAAGGCTGCTGATTTTTTGCTGATGGGCATGTTGCCTTTCACCAGTATGCTCAAAGCAATCCTTTTTGGACTTGGAAAAATCTTGTCTGTAGCAGCCAGAAGCAGGCTGCTACCCCTGCCAATACCATTTATCAAGCATATCCATCTCCAGGGAAAGAGGACAGCTGGGAATGGACTTCATAAAACATTCCAGCAGTAGCAGCTGCCCCTTTTCCTGATTACCGAGCAAGAACACTTACATGAAGAGTTAGATCTACATTAAATTAAATTCTTAAAGGAGTCATTCTGTCTTTTAGTCATGCACAAATCAACTAATTCACAGATCAAATAATGTGGCTGTGAATGTAGAGGACAGAGCACACAGCCCTTCTGCATCCAGAACAGATCATGGCCACCACTAAGCAAGTCCATTATGCTTTTCTTTTTAAAAGCAAGTTAAAAGGTAAGTGGGGTAAGCTCTATCCAATACAAAATGTCAGAGCTCTTCAACTTAGTCTCACTGTCATCGGAAGAGGATCTAATGGGTGTGCTAAGAAAGATGTTACACCGTTCACTACTACATTAGCCCTGTCCAATGCAAGGCACAGTTTATATTACTTCAGGGTTGATACCCTTTTATTAGCAATCTATGAGCCATTTGTTGGCCATAATCTTGTCACAACATTGTTCCTCTTCTTAGAATAAAAATAATTGCACTGAGCTCATGGGGTTGCTTTTTTTTTTTTTTTATCTGCATAATGGACCAAAAATCCATCCAGTAATATGACAACACTGCATAAGTAAATTAGTTTAATTACAAATATATGACGTTTGAAACAGTCAATATATAAGGATCAATATCACTATATTGCATCTCTACATTGTGAATCACAGCTGAAATGGCACCATCTAGTAAGCCTGGAATACAGTTTGGGACTTGTCTGAAAGCAAATATCAATATGTTGGGTGATAGTGGCTGAAGTTAAAAAAATCTGTGTAATAATGTGCTTGTAAATGGCAAAGCAGCAGGTTTAGAGTACATCTGCTTCCTCATGGTCCACAGCTTAAACAAACCTTTTAGGTTTGGCGAATGTGAAAGGCTCATTCTGACCATCCAAACTGCAAAGTACACAGCCGAGATATAAAAAAAAAAATGCTGCAGAGAAAAATGAATTTAGAACAGAGAAAGCCTTAATGAAACTACTGTAATACAGCCAGTGAGAAACATTGCATAATTCTTTTAGCATATATAATGCAGACATTTTGAGCTTTGTAATTCTTTTAAGACAAGGTCAAAATCACTGCTTTTAAACTTTTTTATACAGGAAACTAAATGAAACATAGTTTTGATATGGGAAGATTTGAAACTAAAAGACTTTTATCAAAATAAAATAATTTTTGGCCCATGCAGATCCCAGTTCTGTGAGCTACAACACTGTGGTGCACGCCCATTTTAAAAAGCTTTTCTTCTCGTTACCTTACCCTATCAGTCCATATTTCTCCAGAAAGCCAGCTGTATCCTGGGCTACATCAAAACTGGCATGACCAGCAGGTCAAGGGAAGGGATGCTGCCCCTCTACTGCTGCTGTCTCTCATGAGACCCCGCCTGAAACATTGTGTCCAGCTCTGGAGTCCTCAGTGAAAGACAGACCTTGTGCTGTTAGAGCAAGGCCAGAGGAGGGCCACGGAGATGATCCAAGGGCTGGAACACCTCTCTTACCTGAACTGGCTGAGAGTGCTGAGTTTGTCCAGCTGAGAAAACTTGGGAGAGCCTTAGGATAATCTGTCTATGTTCTAAGAATCAAATAATTGCAAAACGCACACACATATATATGTACCTAAACATATAGGATTAAAATGTTTTTGAATAGGAGAAATTGCAATGTGAGATTGTATTGAAATCTCTCTGGGCTCTGCTACTGAGGATAGTACATAAGTAGGGTGGGGAGTACGTGTTTTACTACTGTGTTGATGAGAATGGACTGGAATCCAGGAACAACATAATTATTGTGTTATTGTGACTAATTTAGTGTTAAAGGGGAAGGAAGTGGGAGGAGCAAAGCATCAAGAATTATTAGTTGCATGAACACACAGCAAGGTGATCATTGTGCTTTTCCTGTAATTGAAACACAGGCAGTAGAGTTCTTTCTCTCTCTCTTTTTTCCTCTCAACATAACTACTTGCATTTATATATTTATTTGTTTTGTTTCCTTAATCTATATTGTTTCCATCTTTTTCATGGGTAGGAACAAATGGCTATGATTAAAAAGAAGACATTTTTACCACTTTTGGTGAAACGATACCTCTCTATTGCTCGTTATGTGGCTGAAAAGATTCATGGCCCTTTCTTGGAGTTCAACTATGAAAAAGTCAAAATGAACAATTGTGTTTTGCTGTGGACCAGGTAAATTTCTTCTTCTGCCTGATACAGATATTTAATAAAATAAATATTGAGAAGATTTCACTTAATAAATCAAGTGTGGGATTAAGAACATAGTCCTGGCTTCTAATGTTATAGGTACCAGATATGTATTTCACTCGTGGAAAAGCTGCTCAGGTACTCTGTCTGTCTGAATTTCTTCTGCCTTACATTGCAGATGTGACAGATGAAGTAATTTCATTGATAAAATATATATAATTACTGATTTAAAATTAAATGACATGTACATAAATACAACAAAGGCCTAGTTAGAGTTTACTTGTTCACAAGAGATTTGCACTATAAGCTCCCAAACCATTTTTACAACTGTGTCTGTTGAATAGGGGCTGCCTATAGCTTACTATTATATGCTCACTATCAGGGTCTACATTTTGCCAGTACTTTATGTGAGGTCGATGTAATTTGCGTGCGTAGGAAATGGCATTAATAAATGAGACATGGGCGTGAATGACTAATGAATGGGAAATACTGTGGGGCAGCATACCTGTGCAGTTGCATTCCACATTGCCTGTCATGACCGGTAAAGCCCAGTATGCTTTGCATTCATCTATTTCTAAAAATAATTATGACTGAAATAAGAACGCAATGTGTGTCCTAGCCCTGGCACAATTAAGAATACCATGCTGCTGGGCTGGCCTGATAGATCTGAACAAAACCAGCATGCAACATATGTTCCCACGTGCAACATACTGTAATAATGGACTTTGTGCCACAGTCTACCAGAGCTTGTCATGGGCACTGCCTTCTAGACAAGAATGTGGTGTTACAAAGAGGAGTGCTGTTGGTCTGTATTAGCATTATCTCTGGATGAAATGTTACACAAGGATAGATAGCTCTGTCACACTACTTGCAAGCTTTTGATCCTTTGAGTGGAGTTCCAAGGATAGAAATGTAGGAGTTGGCTTTACATCTATTATCATTCCTTTATATTAGTGGTGTTCTGACTGTACTGTTCTTAATAGTTCATTGCTCTTTTAATCTCCTAAGTATGTGAAGGAAGCAGAGGTGTCTCTCTTCACCTAAAAATCAGTGTGACTATGAAGCAAAAAAGTTAGCTTAATGATCTTGCAGTTCTTCCAGTGTTACCCCAGTGTAGGTGCAACACGAGGAATTTCTATGCTAATTCCAGTAGAGAAACTCTTGTAAATGCTACAATTGTGTTTCAAACACTGTTTCCCATTTATATTCTATACCTCCTTTTTGAGAGAGAGCAAAATGCATATAAGTATAAATTATGGGAAAGAAGAATTCCTGAAAAATAAGTATTAGGTTGTCGACACAATGTACTCAATCACTTTTTAAAATATGCTGACCACAAGTCTTCAGAGACACATGCAAGAGTAAATAATTTGCCACATAATTTTCTTACTGACTTAGTGTTACTATAATATTAGCTATCATCTCTGTAATATGTCTCCACATGTATGCTCTCCTCATTTGAAAAAAGACAATATAGCCTTGCTGCTTACTCCAAGAATCATTTGGAGTGTTGCGAATAGAGTAGAAAATCCCTTTTGAAATAACAAGTACAATCACAAGGGAAGATTTATTCCAAATTTAGCTGGAATAAGGGGTTTTTTTAAAACTCTGTAACTTAGAACCAAAAATCTAAAAGTCATCTTGAAATGTGGGGAAAACTGATACACATGCATGTAAGTATATAAATACCTAGACATATAAGTGTACATATACACACTTTACACTCAATGTCTTCTTACTCTCCATTTTATACAGTGAGTGGATGTTCTTGGAGATTTGTCCTTTAAATAAGTATGGATCTTGCTAAGCAGTGAGTAGGCTCAATATGAAATACAGAGGATCTAGCTCTCTGAGAAAGGAATTTGAGTGCAGTGAAGCTAAGGTTGAGCTGAATTGCACTCCCTTGTTAGACTGTAAGAATAACCATATTACGCTGATGAAAGGATCAGTGAGTGTAGTATCTCTTCTCAAATAATGGCTTGTAGACACTTCTAGGAAAGGGCACAGGAACAGGGCAAAACACACTGTGAAACTTTCCTGTTTCACCAATCCCAGATTTCAGCAATTTGGACATAATACGCATGTTCCCATGTTTTCAACAGCCTTTTTATGGATTTTAGGTTTACTTAATTGTTTTTTTTTTACTTTTTAATATTTTGATACATCCAGTAGCAGTAATTCTGGTAGCAATTCCAGAATTTAGCTTTGTGCTTGGCAAAAAATTGATCCTCTTGTTATTTGTTTAGAACTTGCTATCTGACAATTTAATTTGATACTTCCTGATTCTTGGAATAAGAAAAGCTGCAAATGACTCTTTCCTTTTCAAACCCTAACTTTATAGATGCCTAACTTTATAGACTTTAATTCCATCCTTTTCTAAGTTACAAGATTCTAGTACATTTTTCAATCCATGGGTTCTTCTGTAACTTTGAACACACTTCTCATTTTTTGGTCCTACTGTATCTTTTCTGACACAAGTGGCGTGAACACAACTGATTATTCAGGATGTAGGGACACCATGGATTAGTAGTGGTGTAGTGGTGTGCTTTCACTTTCGTACTCTCTTGCCTTTCGGAGCCTTTGTAGCATAGTACTTGGGGTTTAGATCACTACAGTGCATGAAGAACTACAGGAACCTAAGGATTCGGTCTGAAATGAATGTTGTACTGCTTCCCAGGAGGGTTGAACAGTACTTCCTATGTATGCTAGATTCTAAAGCAAAACAAAGAAGCTGCTTATCACTGTATCTTGTGTTACTCCTGTACTCCCACTAGACATCTGCTGTTAGCTTGTATCGGTTTATGTGGCAGGGGTTTCATAGTGCAGGGACTACAGGAGTGGTTTCTGTGAGGAGACACCTGGAGCCGCCCCCATGTCAAACAGTGCCATTTCCAGATGACTCCAAGACAGACCCACCACTGGCCAAATCTGAGCCTATCAGGGATATTGGTGGTGCTACTGTAATGTTTAAGAAGGGGTGAAAACACTGTGCAGCAGCTGTGTGAGAGAGGAATAAGAAAAACGTGAAACAACCCTGCAGCCACCAAGGTCAGTGGAAAAGATGGGGCAGGAGGTGCTCCAGGCGTCAAAGGAGAGATTCGCTTGCAAGTTCTGGGTAAGAACTGTGGCCCATGTTGAGAAGTCCACCCAGAAGCAGATTCTCTGGCAGGACCTGTGGCCTGTGGGGGACCCATGGTGGATTAGTCTCTTCCTGACAGACTGTACCCGGTGGAAAAGTCTAATGCTGGAGCAGGTTGTGAAGGACCCTGTGCTGGAGCAGGGGAACAGTGTGAAGAAGAAGGAGCAGTAGAAGAGTGTGCACTGTTTTTGGCTGAGGTAGAAGTAACTTTCTTCACTGTAGCTTGTATGGTCCTGTGTTTAGGATTTGTGATGAAAACAGTTTTGACAACAGGAATGTTTTATTGTTTAATAGTGTAATCCCCATTCCTCATCCCTGCTGCGCCACTCATGAGGGAGGAGGTAGAAGAATTAGAACAAAGGAGTGAAGTTGAACCTGGGAACAGGGGTTGGGGGTGGGAAAGTGATTTTCTGTTTGGCTTTGTTTCTCACCATCCTGTTCAATTTTAAATTGGCAATAAATGAAATGAATCTTCCCACGGTCAGTTCTGCCCCGGATGGTAAATAATAAGTGATCTCCCTGTCTTTGTCTTGGGACACAAGCTTTTTCACCTTATTTTCTCCCCATGAGCTATTGAGGATGGGGAGTGAGAGAGTGACTTGGTGGTGGTGTCTGGCAGCCAGCCAGGGTTAACCCACCACATATACACTGTTGGAAACAAGATACTGGCCTGGACATGCTCGTTTTCGACCCTGGATAGGCAGACTGGTGTCTTTATTCACATTTTCTGAATGTCCCATACATAGGAAAGGCGTCAAGCTAAATCTCTGCTGATTTCTGAGTTATTCCTTCCTTGCAGTGTGATTTTGATACCTCTACTGGCAAGATGGGTCTACTTCAATCTAAGGAGAGGTCTCCTGATTAGGCTGAGTAGTTGCTTGACAAAACAAGAGTTAGAGATGAATGACACATAGCTGTCACGTAGCAAGTATCTTTACTGTTTTCACTGTGTCTTAGGTTACAAGGTTGGAGATTTCAGTACAGCAAGTTGAAAACACCAAGCTATGAAACAGTCTTATGACATAGTGAATTCAGAATTCCAACTAATTTTGTCCAGGTCCATGTCTACAGGTGGTCCATTTAGGTGCCCAAGTGGAATTTAGTTTTGTACGTCTGCAAAGACGACTGAGAAAAGCCGAACCAAAACAAAACAATAAGGTAACCTCCTTTGTATCTGTAGGTGACTGTTTCTCACTGGCGTCTTGCAGGCACTTGCTGTTCTACCACTGAAAGTAGCTAAAGACATTGCCACAGTTCTCCAAAGTCTCTCTGCATGCAAAAAGTAGGCACCTTGAAGTCCTCTAATGATGACTTGATAGCATAACTAGTGCACAGTGCATTCAGCATAGAGCACATCAGCAATTTAATTCAGCTGGAAGGAGTACTAATGACCTCCATTGCTTACAAAATAGGCAAACAGTTAGCTAACTTTGTTACTGCTGTGCATGTGCCTCTAATTCAAACTGAATCTTCCTGCCTGGGAGGACTGAACTTAAAATCAGCATCTATAGTTAGTGATGTATGGCTTTTTATTTAAGGCAAGCTTGTGTGAAATTTGTTGTCTGAAACAAATTAGTTAGGTTCTTTCCTTCTAATACTGTATCTAAAACCATTGGGTGTCCCTAGGCAGCACCTTGCATAAAAAGGGATTCATTTGTTATGATACTGCTTGATCCAGAAAAGGTGAATTTATATGTGTTAATTTCTATTCTGGTTATTGTCATACATCTAGTCCTTACTCGCGTGCATAAAAGGATTGGCAGCTGTTAATACCCTTCGCTCCTTCTTATATGCAATCTCAAAGATAATTTTTTGGCCCTCTCCTGCACGCCAGAACAGGTGTGATCTGAAGAGGTTCTAAAAGCGTAGTAGCCAAGCAGTTGTGGAGAGGGGAGAGGAAGAGGTGGGTTATCCAGGATGCACTGTTGTGAGTGAGGTAGCATCTTCTCACCCTGCAGATACCATTTCCTTAGGGGGTTTTGACCAAATTCTGTGGAGAAATGCACAGTCCTTACTGAAAACAGGGCCTATTGCTCTTACATTCAGAGGTCACCTGCCAAGGACTCAGAGGGCTAGGTTCTTCATCCTGGAAATCAGGACCCAATATTCAGGAATAATTAAATGCAGTCGTCTCCTATTTCATATGCATCTTAACTTTATAACTTTTTATTTATTTTTTTTTAGTAAGGATGTCCTTGTTTCCTCTAGCTTCATGTAATATATTTCTATTTCTTAATTTTAAATGTCAGATACAATATAAAATAGTTCCATTTAGATATTTTGTACATTTTTTGTATTGTAAATAAGAAATTGTTTTTATCCAACCTCTATATCCTGAATAACTAATATATAACATCACATTCATAAGATAAAATAAATCTTACGGTTTTAATCATATTTTTAATATAGTTATTTAGCACTTCATAACCTTTTCATTATTAGAGCTATATTAATGGTAACAAATCTATTGCTTCCTAAAGTAGTCAGGGGAAGGTTTGGTCACAAGCTGTGAAAATAAGAAATTATCACAGCTAGAAGTATCTGCTTTCTTTGTAAATGTTTGTTGGGTAGATGAGAACTAAAATGTTAGTTAAATAATCACATTTCTCAAAGTGCTATTCAAATTATTCTTATTGTCAATATAAAAACCATTAGTGTTTTGACTGCTGATTTAGCTGTACTTGGCAGAAAGTCACAGAAAGAAAATGCATCACAGACTATTCGAATTTTTGCTTCTCATTAAAGATGCAAAGAATTTTAAAAATTTAAAAACACAACCAGTAACATTTTACTCCTAAAACAACGAGATGTGGGAGAAGAGGCTTTTATAATCAGAGCAGCTCTTGCACACTGAATATTAGCTGGTAGAGGCCTATTTAGAAGGCTTTTGTGTGAATACCATGCTGAACAAAATGTGGAATTTAATCTGTTGTTAAATGCAGATAAAGGTCAGAGATCACGATCTCCAGAAGTGATAGCTTTCAATATTTCTAACTTCCTTTATGCACAGGAGGGATGTGCAGTGCAAAGAACTAGACAAATCACAGCAAAATAAGGTTTTCTTGGCAACCGGGAGGAATTTACTGCTCCTAACAAAGACCAGCATACAAATGGGTTTGAAACTCAGACACAGACAACTGTTGGAAAAGAACTGCAGAACAGTATTTGTCTTGCATCAGCTGGCATCAGGGAAAGGATATAATCTGTCATTTTTTCTAGGAAGTATCCCCTTTGTTGCTGAAGCTCTTTCTTATGAGTTGATATTTAGAATCTTTGAACTTCATTTTTAGCTCTAATGGGTGTAATGTTACAGAAACTGTAGTTCATACATATTAACAGACCTGTGCCATTTGCTTTTAATATAAAAATGTATCTAAACATTCCTACCCACATTGTTGTAGAAATGGAATAGCACTTACCACAGTGTATTTATCATCTTATCTATTTTTAAAAAGTACATATGTATTATGTTTTGTGGGTTGGGTTTTTTTTTTAGTTTAGTTTAGTTTTCATATATCCTCCAGTGAATCACAGATTTGACATGAGCACATACTGACATCTTATCATGCCCTTCACACTTTAGTAAAAACTAATACTGCATGTACTATCGGCTAGTGGAGTGATTACTGGTATATTAAAATTGGTCTTGCAGGCTTCACTCAAATAAATAAACTCTGTATATGCAACTGACAGTTTAATATTAAACTTATATTTACAGATATTACTGACAAGCCCGTATAAAGCAGCCTGTGACATTCATACCTAGACCTCTAGCCTGATTATCAAGCAGCTGCCCTTATATGCTGTGTGGGTTATGGAGCTTCTCACAAACCATAAAGTTTAGCATATTCTTAAATCTTTGTAATGTTAGAGGTTAGGCGTAGCAAAATATAAAATTGTATTCATACAGAGATACTGTCTGTACTAGCAGTGTGTTCGTAAGTTTGGAATAGGAACTTGGGCCTGGATACCATTGCCATATATTAAAAAAATATGGTTTATAATTTATTGAAAACATACTGGTTCTGGTAGCAATTCCGGGATAGGTGTTTTAACTCACCGATTACCTTGAGATCTTGCCACTCTACTAGACTAATTCAAATAGTATTTTTATCTTGCAAAGACTGTGAAGTCTACAGCCAGCTTGCTTGTATAACATACACTGTATTTTTTCTTTTCCAGTGAGACCCGTGAAAAACTGGAAAACAGTTTAACTTCCTTTATTCAAGTGTACAGTCTCGATGTTTTTGTATAAATGCACCAAAGCTTAGATGTAATTCATGCCCATCTATATATTTATGATCAACAAAAATACAACGAATTGTTCCAAGCCATCTTAAATGTCTTTAAAGAAACTTTTATCCAAAGAATGTAAACCTACATATGTGTGATGGTAATGTAAATTTTTAGACAAAAAACCTGCATAAGAAGAACTTATGTTCCGGGCACACATGGAAACACTTGTAAACATTTCTGCTCATATTGCTTACATGTCAACCACCCAGTAAACGTATTATTTAGTACATAGGACAAATTATGTCTACTGGTAGCAAAATTAACATAGCTTAGTTTGGGTTTCAGAGCAGACAGAATCATAGAATTATAGAATCGCTTAGGCTTCCCTACTCCTAGTCACACTATTCCTGATACAGGACAGGATGCCCTTGGCCTTCTTGGCCTCCTGGGCACAGGGCTGGCTCCTGTTCAGCCAGGTGTCACCCAACACCCCCGGGGTCCCTTCCCACCAAGCAGCTCTCCAGCCCCTCTGCCCCAGGCCTGGAGTGCTGCCTGGGGTTGCTGTGGCCAAAGTGCAGGACCAGGCACTTGGCCTTGTTAACCCCATAAAGTTGGCCTCCGCCCATCACTCCAGCCTGTCCAGGTCCCTCTGCAGAGACTTCCTGCCTTCTAGCAGATCGACACTCCCACACAATGTGGTGTTGTCTGCAGTCTTACTGAGGGTGCACTCGATCCCCTTGTCCGGGTCATTAATAAAGATGTCAAAGAGGACTGGCCCCAGCACTGAGCCCTGGGGAACACCACTTGTGGCCTGCTGCCAGCTGGATTGAACTCCATTCACCACAACTCTTTGGGCCCGGCTGTCCGGCCAGTTTTTAACCCAGCGAAGAATTCCTTGTGTAAACCATTTCAGAATAGATATGGGGGTTTTGTCATCTATGTTATAGCAAGTTAAAATTGTGTTTCATGTTTCCTTTCAGATGGAGCTCCCTGCATCTTCCAACATAACGGGCTTTGAGATGAATCAAAACAGACAGAAGGAAAGATAATTTTTATTCTGAAAAGTCCCATTTTATGCCAGTGGAGCCTTTCTGGTTTTAAGGCAGATATTACATAAAAGAATTGCAGAATGTAAACCTGTTTTAGCAAACTTGAAGTTTGCAGACCTCTGCTGAGTTTTTCTTTGGGGTGATTTTTCAAGATTGAGTAGGGAAGCAATGGATGATGTAAACATACTTTTGCCCTAGAAGAAATAGGAAGATCCATTCATGGCAACTGAAGAGATTTTGCTGATCTACCAACTTCCTTTTTTGACATGACATGACCCTTTTGCAGTTCACAGAAGCTTCCTCCTAAATATTAAATCTCATTAGTGGGTCATATACTTTATGGAATCTTTCAAACATTTTCCCACATCAAGATCCTTGCAACTTCTTTGACTGAAGTGTCCTTTAGCATACTGAGATTCAGTGTGTTTCCAGCTGATACTCTGGCAGATAAAGTTTCTGTTCTGGGTTTAACGTTGGCAAATCTTTTGGCAACCCAAACTTGAATTTCAGAAAGAGTGTGTTCACTCGTTGCATAAAAACTCACAATCCATTTCCTGTGATCACATCTCCACCCGATGATCATTTGCTTGCAAGGTTTCACTATACTTCTCTTCAACTTTAGGTACATAAATCCTCTCCATCCAATGAATTACAGTTTGTTTCAGTAGTTAAAGAAAAATTCATCCTCCTGCTTTTAATAGTTTTGAGACTGAATATCAAAGTGATCTTGGATAAAGCAAAGATTATTTTCTACTGAAATTCATTCAGAGCTAGATGTGAATTTACAATGAGCTATTTTACTTCAGTAAATATTTAAGTATTGAGTGGGAAGCAAACAAGATTTAAGTATAAAATGGAGATCTAAGTATCATTGTAATCAAGTCACAGTCCACATCCTTCTCAAACACTCACTTCACTTATTATGTCTTTTTCTTTTGTGGATTGTACTGTTATTTCTAAATGAAATGACAGGATTCTCAAACCACGCAAAATAACATGACTAAATGTTTTATGTCTTTCTCTGTGCCCACCTAAGAACAAATCTAAAACACAATACAAATGATATTGCAAAATGTTGCTTAATTTCTCTTTTTCTAAGAGGCTCAATTTCAAACCAGAGAAACTGTAAAAGATTTACCTAGCAAGCTGTTGGCTACTACCACCTCGTCTCTTTCCCACAATGGTAGCACATTCAAAACCCCACCAGGAGTGCATCTGTTTGTGGTGGCATGATTGGCTTGCATGCTTTCGAGTACCACTAGACATCATTTTTCATGCTTGTGTTTTCTCATCTATTCTTCAACTTGATTAAATGCCACATCTCGAAATACTTCTGGAAAAAAATTTATACAAGCTAGTATTTGCCTAATGCAGTGTCAATCAGGCTGCCCAGGGGGGTGTGGAGTCTCCTCTGGAGAGATTCCAGCCCCATGTGGATGCTGACCTGTGTGCCCTGTCCTAGGGACCCTGCTTTGGCAGGGGGTTGGACCCAATGAGTTCTAGAGGTCCCTTCCAACCCCTACAATTCTGTGAATCTGTGAAAAGCCTGAAATGTGATTAAACTGACACCATCCTGCAGCTATGGACATGTTGAACAGCATTCACCAAATAGGAATGCAGTTTTCTTTCACAGAAACCTTATGACTGACTATAAAACTGGATTAGGTGATATGGTGTACATCCAACTTTTTTTATATAGATACGCATATTTCTGCTGAGCTTTTGGAATAACATATGCTAATAGAAGGCACAAGGTCCTATGCAAATCTGCAGAATAATTTACTGACTTTTAGACAAGAATATTAATGGTTTTCACCTTTTTGGAGCAAAGACTTAGAAGGAAGAAAAAAAAAGGGGCTGCATAGGAGAAAACACTGTGAATGTGATAAAGGCAGATACTTTAAAGCACACCTGGATCAAAACAACAGATCATTAGCACAACTGTTGTCATTAAAGACTGATCCATTTTTAATACTGCTGCAATGTGTTGCTTGTTACATGTAAGCAGTGGTATAGCTATACAGAAGCAAGAGCTATAGTAGCCAGGAATAAAAGTAGTTCTATGGCTACATGAAGTTACAGCTAACGTAACTTTGGCATTGCAACCCACATCCTATTTTAATGTTTCTCAGGACTGCCCCTGTGCTTATGCTCTGGGAGCTAGGAGTGGGAGATGTGCAATGTATTGACTTAGGACTTATCCACGGGAACAAGTTCTTGGAGACAAACAGGATCCTGCTTGTCCGCCGAGCTACATGCACCCTGGCAGAGGGCCCAGTCTTGAACCACGGTAAGTATTAGGGGATGTGCCCTAATTTAATCTTCCCTTTCGATACATGCCAAATTAACCTCAGGTTTGCTACAGGTAAGGAGCACTCATGAATAATTAAGATTGCTCAATTTCAGCACATTAAGGTTCCGTCTTCTTCTAGGTGTCCTTAGGGTGTAACTCAGTGGTCCCACAGACTAATCTGCTCTAGCACTGGCAAGGTCCTTTCCTCCTGTCTAGCCACAGGCCTGTTCAAAGACACTAGTACTTATGCAGCCTAGTGATGTTCTGGTTCAAGGACCTGATCTGGCTATAAGCTTTTTACTATTTACAGTGTTAACTGTCTATCCTTAGGCTGCTTCCATGGGCTGCTGAGCTCATCTAGTGGCCTGTGAATAGCAAAAGGTAATTTCATTGCATTTTCCATCTGCTTGTCCTTGCTCATCCCCTTCACCACTCTTCCTTATCCCTCGACTCTCCACTAGTGGATATTCACAAATTTTACCCTTCCTTTATACTGATTCTCCTCTGTGATTCTTACCTGTGCGAATTTAAATCACTAAACTGCAGAAAAGCTGTGTTGTCAGGGAGGGAGGATGTTTTTTTAACACTTTGACTGAAGTCAGAATAAAGTCACATTAAAAGTTCAGGGCAAGAGTAAATAGCTGGAAGTTGGGAGTAAGTTGTGAACTGCATGGTATGTCCCTGTTTTCTCTGTGGTTACCCATTAAATCAGCTTAAGTGTCCAATAGAACTACAGCCATTTCTACATTTAAGGAAATAATTCAAAGGAATCAGTGATCAAGTAGTATTGGACTTAATGACAAATGAGATAAAGTATCAGCCAGGTTATAATATAATGGATCAGTATCATAAAACAAAGATACTGTACAACTAAGCCAAAAGTTTTAGACTAGAATAGACTATTTCAGTTGGAAGGGGTCTACAACAACAGTCTAGTCCAACTGCCTGAACAATTCAGACCTGACCAAGTTAAAGCATGCATCCTGGTCTCCATCAAAACCAGCGTGACCAGCAGGTCAAGGGAGGGGATGCTGCCCCTCTACCACTTCTGTCTTTCAAGAGACCCCACCTGGAGCACTGTGTCCAGCTCTGGGGTCTCCAGGACAAGATGTTGAACTATTGGAGTGAGTCCAGAGGAAGCCATGAAGATGGTCAGAGGGCTGTAACACCTGAGAACAGGCTGAGAGAGCTGGGCTTGTTCAGCCTGGAGGAGAAGAGACCTTATTGCAGCCTTCCAGTACTCAAAGGGGTCCTACAGGAAGGATGGAGAGGGGCTCTTTACCAGGGAGTGTACTGAAAGGATGAGAGGTAATGAGTTTAAACTAGAAGAGGGTAGATTTAGATGAGATCTTAGGAAGCAATCCTTCCCTGTGAGGCTGGGGAGGCCCTAGCACAGGTTGCCCAGAGAAGCTGGGGCTGCCCTTGGATACCTGGCAGGGTTCAAGGCCGGGTTGGATGGGGCTTTGGGCACTCTGGACTGGTAGGGGGTGTCCCTGCCCATGGCAGGGGGTTGGGACTAGATGATCTTTGAGGTCCCTTCCAACCCAAGCCATTACAGAATTCTATGAGAATGGGCATTGTCCAAATGTTTCTTAAACACCGACAGGCTTGGGACTTGTCACCTTTCCAGGAACCTTGTTCCATTGTTTGACTACGCTCTCACTAAAGAAATGTTTCCTAATGTTCCGTCTGAACCTCCCCTGGTGCAGTTCTGAACCATTCCCATGCACCTTATGACTAGATAACAAGGAGAAGACCTCAGCACCTCCATCTCTACTTCCCCTCCTCAAAAAGCTGTAGAGAGCAATGAGGTTGCCTCCCAGCTTCCATTTCTCCAAACTGGACAAGCCAAAATTCCTCAGCCACTTCTCATAGGACATTTCTTCCAGCCCTGTCATCAGCTTTGTTGCCAGGGACACATTCGAGGACCTTCTTAAATTGTGGGACCCAGAACTGCACACCGTCTTCAAGGGGAGGCCGCGCTGATTCTGAGTACAGCTGGATAATCATCTCTTTTGACTGGCTAGTTACGCTGTATTTTACACACCCTAGGACATGGTTTGCCTTCTTGGCTGCCCGGGCACACTGCTGATTCCTACTTAGCTTTCTGCCAACCAGCATCCCCAGTTTGTGAACTGCTTTGAAAGTATAACATAGTCATTCATGCTGGAATACAAAAAGTAAATGAAGAAGACAAACAGCAATACTCAGAAACTTGGGAAATACGCCATTTAGGCCAAAGAGAGGAGTGACAGGTTATTCTTAAATAATGTTGAGTCATCAAAAATGCAAACTATGACTTGGATCTATAAGAGGAATTAGGTGTATAATACAAGAATTCCATCTTTTTGTGGCCAACTGACCCCTTGCCTATGAGAGGTAAGAAATTCAGTGTCCTTCTGGGGAAACTCCTATCTTTTATGCAATGTCCTTACACTACACTGCTGGCCAGGCTGTATATATGAGAAAGTGGGAAGGGTGCGTCCTGTCATTGCAAGCTGTTAATGCAGGACAAGGTTAGAGGTAATTGATTTTCCACAAAACCAGGAAATGAGATTATCTTTTTTAAAACATTGTTGCCTTTACCACTTATAATCAGCCATATTCACATATGGATAATTTTTTTGTTTTCCCAGAAACAAATTATAATATTCTGGATGAAAAGATAACTTTTACATACAGATTGCTCACATCCAAGGCATTATTTAAAAATTAAGGGTCTATTTTGAATGTTAATGAGTGTAAATACATTTATGAAAGCCTCATTCAAAATTCAATTAGAAAAAAATGGTTTTTGCAAAGATGTGTTTTGCTGGTTTATTGTATTTTCTTCCCTTGTTAGTAATTACAGTTTTGTACTGCATATATTTCTCTTGCCTTATTGACACTTCATATGTGGTCCATAAGGCTTTAGTAGTAGTATCTGTAGCACGAAGCACGCATAAACTGTAATGACCTGTTGCATCTCTTTGAAATAGCAGCTATTCTAATACAGAAAGAAAAAATACGGTATTTACCCCAATAGCATGTAAAGTAAGTAGACAGGAAACGGGACACTAGCCAATGAGAAAATATTTGTCACTAGATAGGCAGCGGTTTCAGCAAAAGGTTATAATGTATTTAAAGACTGGATCCTAATCCATACATACACGAGGCCAAAGTAGAGATGGGTAAAATGCAAGTGCTTGAAATTTTCTAAATGCAAGATCCTCTCTATCACGTTATCCTGGGAAAGGGGCAGTTTATCTACATGGGCGCTTCAGCAGGTGGCACCCTTTCCTCTGAGTAACCTGAACACCATGTCCTGTAATATCGTGTGGGACAGCGTCCGTCCACAGGAGATAGGATCTTTGTTTCACAGCTTGGATATAAAACCAAGATACTCAGCACTCCTAATTATGTATTGCAGGGGTAAAATATTGATACCTGTGTACTCCGTATATCCTCATTTGGTATGAGCCTCTGTCTTTGGAGTTTCAGATTTGACACTCTTCCTCTTTGTTTTAAATGGTCTGTAATCAAGTAGATGTTCCGCTTCAAAAATGGATTCAGTTAGCACTGACTGACATGATCCCTGCATACATTTTGCATCTTGGCTTGTTATGTTGTAGTTAGAAAATATTTTGACCCTTCAGGTTGAAAATTGCCAAGTATCTGTAAAATAATTACTGCTGTAATAGAGATATTGCAAAGCCTGGGTAAATAAAAGGCATTTAGTTTTTAACTGAATTTTCAAGTATTAAATTAAGATTAATATTACCAGAAACAAATAAGGAGAGAGTCCTAAATGTACGAGCTGTCAACTACATAAGACCACTGGAAATTTTTCAGACCGCTAGATGGAGTTGTAAACAATACTGTATCGTATTGGTGTTATTTGTTAGATTTGTTAGATTTCACTGAAACTATACACTGCCAAAAATGTAATCTCCAGGAAATAAAGTAACAGTACGCTAACAAAACAGAAATAAGGCTTTCACAGTAATTTATTTAGCCTGAAATACTAAATCCCATATGTACTTTAGAAAAAAGTTTCTAAAACACACTCCAGGCTGAAAGACCCCATAGTGTATGATGTTGTGCTTTTTTTTCCCTTTTCTTTTTGTATCCTAGTATCCCTTTTCCTCACTGATGTAGCACGGTTTTCCCCCCTTTGTTGTAAGAGTTTATTAGTAGCAGCTGACACAGCACCAGTAACTGGTGAAATCAGAAACTTTGTGCTGCAGTAAAAACTGGTTTTGATGTACTCTTCCGATTTGTCTTCCTCTTGTGAGGAAAACCATTCGGATGAGTAGACCTTGCTCTGCCAAGATACACACTGAAGCAATTTTATAACTGAATTCTTCCTGATTAGCTGTATCCCAGTGATGTACAAAGAGGTGCAAGACCAAACAGCAAGACAAACTGTACCACCCCAATCCTAATACTCGCAAACTATTACAAAGGTGCTTTGTTGCAAGACATTATGCTGCTTTGTTGTGTAATTTATGCATACTTTTTAAATGTAATGTGAGAAGGACACGGTCACTTATTACAACCCTGAAGTGGCAAAAATATTCCAGGGCTAAGTTAAGTTCAAAGCATATGCATTGCACCTTCTCATAAATTTGCTCCTTCTGTATGTCTTCCTTGGAAATAAATCTTACATAAGTGTAACTGCATGCAAAACCACCAATCTTGTTTGTTCACATGTTATTATCAATGTTAAAGATTCTTTTTATAATAGAGACTTTCTATTCTGTTACAGTCATAAAGGTTGATGTTTGTTTTCTATTTGCCTTGTGACTCTCAATCAATTAAGCACTTGTCAGCTTTAAAATCAGTCGTGGATTTTTTAATTGTCTCCTGCTTCATATTCAAGTTCACCTGTCTTCTTCGCTCGGGTTATAAAAAGAGTTTAACATATTGCTGAACAAGTACTATTATCTGGAATTTAAATAATATAGATCCAGTAAAAGAAATATTTGCATTTGAGGAGGAGCACATTGAACTATGGATGACTGTTGATCTGTGAAGTTAAAACCCCCGGATTTGAATATAGCTCTGAGGAGCAAAATAAGTGAGTTACAAAAAGAAAGCTTGTATCTTAAATTTTGTAAAATATAACTAAGTGTACTTCTATTGACTGTGCAGAATTATAATATTCTTATGCTAGAGTATTTAGATCCCTGTGATTACACTTGATGTAAGTGGACATCAGGGATGCATGGCATTATTCAGGGGTTGATATAGGAACCCACACTGTTTAACACCTTTGTGGGTGAGATGGACAGTGGGATTGAGCACACCCTCAGCAAGTTTGCTGCCGACACCAAGCTGTGTGGTGTGGGCAACATGCTGGAGGGAAGGGGTGCCAACCAGAGGGACCCGGACGGGCCTGAAAGGCAGGCCCACGCAAACCACATCAAGTTCATCAAGGCCAAGTGCAAAGTCATGTAAACAGGGCAGGCAATCCCAAGCACATTGGAGACCAGGCTGGAGCAGGCTGGGCCTGAGGGACTGAGAGACATTCTGTGATCTATGACTGCTCCCCATAGCAGTGACCCATGCTGGGGCAGCTGGGGAAGAAGCGAAGCCCCACGGGAAAGGACTCACATTGGAGAAGTTCCTGGAGGACTGTCTGCTCTGGGTGGGACCCCCTGGTGCAGCAGGGGAAGGGGGCTAAGGAGGAAAACAACTAGTGAGGAACTGACCGAAACCCCCATTCCCCCAGTCCCTGCCCCTTCCTGTGCCACAGTGGGACGAAGAAGAGAGCTAAATGATGGCTTAAAGTGAAGTTTGATGACAAGGTGGGGGGGGGGAGGTGTTTTAAATTTTGGTTGTACTTCTCATTATCTGAATCCGGTTTCACTGAGTGTGTAGTGTAGTGTAAGAAATTAGATGTTTTTCTTTTTTTTTATTCCATTTTGCCCGTGATGCTGATTGTGGGATGATCTCTCATCTCCACTCCTGAGCCTCACAATATATATTTTCTCCCCTGTCCAGCTGAGAAGGGGAGTGACAGAGTGGCTTTGGTGGGTATCTGGCCTCCAGCCAGGTTCAAACCACCACAAGGACTTAGAGAAAATATTTTTTCTTTAAATTGCCATGCCTACAAAGCAACAGTAATAAAATCTCCCTTGGATTGAGACCCATGTCAAATTGCTGCTGTGTAATTTTAGCGATGGCAGTACACATCAGATAACACTCAGATATTTTAAACAAGTCTTTATATGTTTGTTACTACATTGACCATAAATCAATTGCCCTGGTAAAAAGTAGCTGAAGTCAAACTACTAAGCCAAATTACATTGACAATTGTTTGTTTGTACAAAATTAAGAACAAAAAACCTTCTATTTCTTATACTGTAGCAATATACAGACCAGAAAGGCACATGAGGAATTTATCCATTCAGAGGCAAGAGTAGGCTACAAATAAGTATTTTTTTACAGATAAAAAATAATCTGGAACAAGAGCAGACCTGTATTAAAAGTAGATTTTTTTGCAATATTCTTGTAATATAGTGATTAGACTACGCATTAGACCTTGTTTACATGAGAGTTTATTCTGGAAAAAGTAGTCTTGATTCGGCATACCAGTTTATATGAATTACAAATTATTTTGTCATTTTTCATATGTGTCATATTGCAATACACATGTGCTAACTTTGCTCACCAGTTTGGATACTCAGATCAAGCACCTGTGTTTTGTGACAATCTTTGCTCAAACAACAGCTCTAAATTTATGTCAATTGTGAATACCCTGTACTTTCAGAAAACAGGTGACCAAAATGCATATTTAGGTAATGAAGATTAGTTGCTGACCAGCTCTGAAAATTCAGTTTAAGAAGAAACATTTGATGTCAGAGGTAGAGATAGAAAGGTGGCTCTCCCATATGATGTTCATTTTTCTTAACTTAAAGACAAACTTCTGCAGCAAATGAGTCAAGAATTAAATACGACAACTGCCTCCTTTGTGTATATCCCTGATACCCCAGCATTAGAATAATAAGCTCATGAGCACAGGGAGGCCAAACTGATATCACACAAGCAACTTAGTTCTGTTCCTAACTCAGCTTGTCTTTGCGGTCTTGACTATTTTTTTGTATAACAGGAAAATGAAGAGGTACAGGATTATTTCTGTAATATATGTACATTTTTGGTCCTTAGGCCTGCTCAGCACACAGATGATTGACATTTGATAGCTGTCAACTTTGTAGTCCCTGACAGGAAGCTAAATACAAGAACTTCATCTATTCAGTTTATTGAAAAATATAAATGGAATAGGAATCAAAGTTGTCAGTTCTCAGTGCTCCCCTCCAAAAGTCTGTTCTTTCTTCCTCCTTCTCTTCTTCCTCTTCTTCCCCTTCCCTCTCCTCCCCTCTCCTATGATTAATAGCATCCATGAAAGATGGGGATTTGGAATTTTTACTTTCTTAGGTTAAAAGAAACCCAAACAAAACCTCAAGATGGTGGGCAGTTGTATTTATTATTCTGCACACATCTTAATATATAAATGAAGCTACAGAAAGTGAAGCCAGCATCGCTGCCCTTAGAAGACATTAGATTGAAAGAGATCTTATGTACACCCTTTACAATCCACTCAAAATAAGAACAGATGAGCAGGTGTGGAAGAGAGAATTTCCAGGGCTGACTGCATCAAGCCAACCCATTAAATCCGAAGTTGTTATCAGTGGGCTAGTTGTGCTGTGCTTTGAACCTAGTTCTAGCGAAAGTCCAACTAATGCCTGGACTTGATAGCAAGAAGCCTCATTCCTGAACTTCCCCATATTGAGTATGAAGCTTAGGCTTAATAGAACAAGGAACCTGCCCCCAGATTTATTTTGGTACCATATACTTCTGTGCACATAGAACGCAGCCAAAAAATCTATAAATACTGATGGTTGCAAGACAGAAGATCAAGGTAAGTCTCAGACAACCTTAAGAGGGAAATTCATAATTAATAGTAAATAGCTGCTGGTGTGCTTATAGAATTCAGACTTCTATGAAAGGACATACAAGCAATCAATGCAATTAATATTACGCAGCTACAGTAGGGCTAAGAAATCAAAACTCAGGTTACTTTTGTCAATTCATTTTACTTGAGACAAATTGGCATAAGTTAGGGTGGCTCAGAGAACTGAGCTAATATAGTTGACATTGGGGAAAATATCCTCCCCATTTTTATCTGAACTCCTGAGTAGAGCGAATGGAAAAATATTAGTAAGAAACAACGCATAGATCAAGGTCTTAGAGCAGAAGCATAACCTTTTGTACACTGTAAGATGAAAAATTAATGTTTGCTAAGAATGAGTCCAGATATTCAGTGCTTCCTTCATAAACATGTTTTCTTAATAAATGCCCCATGGAGGAAAAATGGCAGACTATGGAGGACTTTCTTAGAGATAGGTTTCAAACACAACTACAAGATTCCTTTGCTAGCAGTTTCCTTGCCAGCATCTAGATCTCTTGACAGAAGCACTATAACGCTATCATTAAGGTTTGCTATTAGGGCTATCTGAGACTTACCTTGACCTTCTCTCTTGCAGTCCTCAGTATCTATAGATTTCTTGGCTGTCTTCTATGTGCCCTGATGTATACACAATGAAATTATTTGAGGTTAGTCTGCAATGGGAAAATTGCCTGTTGTTGGCAGTTTGTCCCCACTCCTAAACAATGTTCAATGCTGTTGAACAACTTGTTGAACTGCTTCTACTACCAACACAACACCGACGTTTGACAGCAGATAATGTGTCTAGTAGAGATGAAGTCTTTTTTGTAATTCTTTGTCACTGGAATTTTAATTCAGTTTCCATATTGGTATCTCATGGGAAGAATTATTCCTCTCTGTATGCATTGAAAGAAAAAGATCCCAAACTGTCTTATTTTGTTGGGGTTTTGGGGGGTGGAGGAGGGGTGTTCTGTAAAGTTTAAGACGTGTGCTCGTGATTAGTCCAGAGGCATTATTACCTTTCAATTGACTGTGTTAAAATTCAGGGGTCCTGGCTTGGTAATTCAGACTGCATCTACACGCAAATACACGTCTTTCCAAGTTGAAGCTTGTGTGTATTTATCCCCAAATGTTAAAAAATGTTCCCCTAGCCTCTTGTACAGATACAGCTAATAGGAGACTGAGAAGAGTTTCTGCCATTTCCATCGGTACTTTTACTGTAAAGTTCCATGCTAGAGCTATGTCCAGCAGTGAAAAAAGGTTAAAAAATATGCCTAGTCTAGCTTTTTCATACTCTTCATAAAAGTTGTAGTGTTTTAAGAAACAAGGACACCTAGTCTCCTGTATATGCAACTGCTTTGAAAAATGAAAGAAAATATGTCTCTTGTTTTCCATCTAAAGCATGGCTACTACTTTCTCCCACTGCCTGCCTTGATTCCTCTGTGTGCAAATATGCTCTTGCCTACTCTAAATATTCGTATATTTTACATTCAACATTCCACTTGCTGTTGCCTAACACTTTGTACATAAATTGACTCGTTCAGAAGCACCACCCTATTTGAAACCTGCACACATTTTAAACAGAGGAGCATAAGCTGGATTTTATTCTATTTAGTAGAATCCGTGCCAATGAGTAAGGTAGGTGAGAAAAATTAGTTGTACAATAAACCACTCTAGTTGAGCATGAAGTCACCTCCAGTCAATCTTAGAGTAGCAAAACTCAACTTCAAGCTTAGATAAGGTTTGGTAACTAAGCTGGAGCCTGGACCCAAGCGTTTTCGGACAGTTGCAGCAGGTTTGGTAGTGGGAACACAAAGTCTGGAAATGCGAGGGTCAGTTAAGTCTGGAGCTGTTCTTCAGTAGTGCTGTAGCTCCACAAGGCAAGGCTAGGTGCAGAATCCTGCATTGGGACATAACTCTGTGCAGCGGTATAGGCTTGGGGGAGACTGGCTGGAGAGTTGTCAGGCAGAAAAGGACCTGGGGGAGTTAAGTGACTGCCGACTGACCATGAGCCAGCAGTGTGCCCGGGTGGCCAGGATAGCCAACGGCATCCTGGCTTGTGTCAGAAATAGTGTGGCCAGCAGGTCTAGGGAGGGGATTGTGCCACTGGACTGGGCATTGGTGAGGCTGCACCTCGAGTGGTGGGTCCAGTTCCGGGCTCCTCACCATCAGAAGGACATGGAGGTCCTGGAGCAAGTCCAGAGAAGGGCAACCAGGCTGGGGAAGGGGCTGGAGGGCAAATCCTCTGAGGAGCGGCTGAAGGAGCTGGAGGTGTTCAACATGGAGGAGGCTGAGGGGAGACCCTGCCTCCACTGACCTGACAGGGGGGTGCAGAGAGGTGGGCGATGGTCTCTTCACCCAAGCAACAGGTGATGGGATGAGGGAAATGGCCTCAAGCTGCACCAGGGCAGGGTCAGATCAGATGTGAGGAAAAAATTCTTCACCAAAAGGTTTATTGGGCACTGGAACAGGCTGCCCAGGCAGACGGTTAAGTCACCAACCCTGGATGTATTTAAAAGATGGGTGGATGAGGTGCTCAGGGATATGGGTTAGTAGAGGACGGGTGCGGTTGGACTCGATCTCAAAGGTCCTTTCCAACCTAGTTATTCTGTGAAGACTGCACCTTCAGTATGTCTGCCTGACTTTAAACTACGTTGGGCCAGTCACTGTGTTACTGGGTGGCTAGTCAGCGTGGAGGCAGCTCTGCCCCCCACCACGCCACTCCCTCAGCAGGGCTCTGTACTGTGTCTGGCACCAGGGAGATCTGAGTTCATGGTGTGAGGGTGAGCAGGCAGGCAAGGGCCGCCATGAGAGGGCCGCACCACACCACAGGTATGTGAGAGTGTGCCATGGGCATGAGGGCCCTGTTCCCTTATGTCACACATCTCGTTTTACATGAGCTTACCGTTGGGTTTGTTTGGGTATGTATACATGTGAGGGAAGAGGCAGACAACTGGGAGACAGCTGTGGATGTTCAGAGGTAATGAAGGAACTGTGATGCTCTTTGGCTTGGTGCTTCCTGTGCGCTGGTGCAGGACTGTGAAACCCCGGGCCAGCTCTAGTTTGTGTGCTGTCTTCAACAGCTAGAAATCCAGAGGATGGCTAAATGTGGGTTAAAGGCCACAAATATGGTAAAACCAGAGAAAGACTGCAGAGTCTAGTAATTAACTCTATAGGTATACTACTATTTGCTCAAACTTTTTTTTTCTTTAATAGCTGTTTAAAGTTTTTGCTCAACTGCTGACGCAAATAAGATTGAATTTAGTATATAGCTTATTAAAAATGCTGAGGAAAGCTTCAAGGTCATTTTAAACTCTTTTGCTTTATGAATATATGCAATCTTTTATATTATATATCATGCAGTTGTTTTTATATTTGCTGAGTATGATTTAATGTTGAAATTCAGGGCTAGATACTTGGAATGTTTTGATTATTTTTGTTAGTATTTGTTTATGTTAAAAAATTATATGAGAAGCATCAAAGGAATTTTTACTGATTTTGCTGATCAAAATTTTATTAGAAAACTAAATTTTAGAAGCTAAAATGTGGATTGATATGCTTAATTTGAGAACAGTATGTGTTATAAAAAGTTCAAACATGATAAACTTCTCTGACTTTTGTGTATTCCTATGTGCTTCCACAGAACCACAAATTAGTTGTTTTACCATCCCAGCAAATGATTTAGGCAAGATTTTGTCAGAGACCTTTGCCAAAAGTTCTCTGTTTGGGGAAAGCAATGACTTATTGCACTTTTAACTTTCAACAAAAGAAGTTAGTGTAAGAGAGAAAGGGAAAAGGTAGCAGGAAGGCCAAGACTGTCAATGTTTTTTGTTACTAATAAGCATATGTAAGCTTTCTACTTTACTAGTTACTGTAAGTAACTTCTTGTTACAACTGTTTGCCTAAGATACCCCCCAATATAGAACAATATAGCTAGGGTGTTGGAAACTTTCACTAGTGAGGAAAAAGATCCTTTCCATTTCCATCAAGAAATCTTAGTTATTTGTGTAGAAAACAATGTAAAACCTCCTTAATGCAGGTGTCAGTCCTTTCAGAAACACTTACAAGAAATATTCAAGTTCTGATAGCTGCAATAAAAATTTCTAGATCTGTAGTTCAGCACCCTGTAGTCCTGAGACGCCTGATCTGTATTTGGGTTATGTTGTACTATGCATGGTGATCATGTTCTGAGGTTTCTAAGTGAGTGTGAAGAGTTGAGAAATAAAACTGATGATGCAGAAAATGTGCTCAGATTAAGAAATAGTGGATTAGCAAGAGTTTCTGAAGGCACGGAGATAGGATCAACTTTACTTTTTTAAATGGCAATTGTCAGTATTACACTCAGGAAGAGTACTTCTGAGATCTACTACAAACTGTATTATTATAAACCAAATTCCTACCAAAAAATACTTCTGGAACATGTATTTGATTACCAACATGTACACCTAACCTTAGTACAAAACTCTTCCTAAAAAGATTATCTAATATTTGGAAGGTGGAACTTCTAAGAGTTAGAATCACTAGCTTATGATTTCAGCTCTTAGTGCCATCTGTCTCAATCTTTATCTATAAAAATAACATACCAGTTTTAAAATTTAAGGGTTACTGTTTGTGAGGCTATGAAAAAAAAGAACAAGTAAATGGATCATTGTATAACTTATGTTTGAATCTAGCTCTTGTCTATAATAGCACATATGATATAGGGGAAAAATTAAATACACTAATTGGTTGATTCTGTTATTGTAAGGACATCCTTTAGACATTAGACCAGTATCCTCTGTATTTCTTTCACTTAATGGTACTGTTGGAAAAGCCATTATCCCAATGGCTGAAGAGATGAATCACAACACTTTGATGTATCACGTACTTTGTCTTAAATTACTTCACCAGTTATTTTATCTGCCATATTTAATCAAATCAATGAAGTTATTTGTAATGATACAGTATCAGATTAAGGTAAATAATTTTTCTGGGAAGAAGTAGTTAATAGAGGCTGCTGTAACTGAAAAGTACCAGGGGTTAATTTGATCAAACATACACATGTATGTTGGATTAATGGTATTTTAGGATGTTGGGTGGGGTTTTTTACAAACCTATTTGTGTAAAGTCATCCAACTTTTCCTCCAAATTAGCTTTCTTGCAGTTATCTGTAATTCGTTCTATATCTTTTCTATTTTATAGATACACCAGCAAGTTCTTAAAAGGCTGTTATAACATCTTTAGCCACGTTATTTGTAAACACAGTAAGGATGGACTAAAAGGACTAGAAGCCTCAGAATCTGAACTGTGTAAGCAGAGACAGTTTGCACCTCAAAAACAAAGGTTTTGCAGGCACCAGAGATTTAACCAAATAAAAGGTGGCCATCATGCATCTCTTCAAATACAGAAAAACAAAACACCAAAACCCAAACAACTGACTTCTCTGTTGTGTCACCATAGTGGTGAGCATTGAAGAGAAATTCTGCAGTATTCTGTTTTAATATACTAAAAATCAGCTAGTCAATATGTATAAATTTGACGTAGCTTTCGAGGTAGCAAATTGCATACTATTTTATGGATAAAACTATTTAAAGTGCACTAAAGGTAACTTATCTATAATAGCCCAAGTGCACCTTGAATATGTATATACTGGCAGAATAATTTGTCACAGCTTCTATTGCTGCATGCTGTACTATATATGTAGGAGTAATATGCTGTGCTTTCAAATTAAGTTCATGGACGTAAGTTCAATGAAGAGCGTGCTGAACGTTTTGCAAGAGCTCTTAATCCCTGTGACCTGGCCAGATCCCAAGTTGGCTTGGAAGGTTATTTCCTGCCTAGCTATAGTTTAATATGAGATGCCATCACTTCCTGTCCTAAACTATTGTGTATTCTTGTCTGCTGTGTAACAGTTGCTGTACTCTCCCCTGTAAGAGCTGCTCTTCATTTACGGGTGTAGTTACTACAGATCCAAAATAAATGTTAAGGTGAGCTTTTCTGAATCCTTGTGGTTAAAGAGGCAACAGGACTAAAAGAAGAAACACCCTACAACAAAACCACAACACACTACATCCTTTGATCAGAGAAAGCTCAGCTTTATTTTTTGTTGAGAAAAAGAGATCTTTGTAGACTTAAAGAAAAATTAACCAATCTATTTTATAAGGTATTCTGTAGAGTTATACAGGGAAGAGGAAATGCCATATACACCTAAATAGCAAAAAGTACCTGATTTCTTTGGATAAAGATAAAAATGAACTGGACTCGCAAGTTACTATTTCCCTGTCTTACTTCTTATAAAAGATTTAGAGGGAAAAGTGATACAGAAACCCCCTGAATTTTTGCTTTAATGAATGTCTTTTGGTCACTTGATTTTGCAAAGTTTCTAATAGAACTATATGAGGTCTCACACTAATACAAGATTGTCAGTACTTTGATGTTTTTTCCAGACAAATACAAACAAGTAACCTAAGTCTTTTCTAACGTAGAGGTATTTTATTACCTGCCTGAAAGTTTAAAATTATATTTCATTCATTCCAAGGGTTAAAATTACATCCTAGATATCTGTCCCCAACAGCCCGCACTTGAAAACACTGTAGTATTTTGATGCAAACATTGGTTCTGGGAACAAGACAGAGCCATCTATTTTAACTGCAAAATGGAATAAGAATACCAGTACAGAGGGGACATAGTGAAGATTTTTAAAAAATCTATTTACTTTAAAAGGATTAATAGTTTAATTGTTTAGAATTAATTGACATTTCTCATTTTTAGTGATTTAATTGGTTAGTGAATATACCAGTTTTGCTCACATTTGGTGCTTTCAGATGGGAGAGGACATGAAGGAGATGCCGGAGGAGCTATAGAAGTCAGGGTTGGAGCATGAGCCACTGCTACCATCATAGATTTCTCTGTCTTTTAAGAACAGAAGTGCCCTTTCACAAATGAGGACTGAAGGGAAATAAGTGGTCACTTTCATAATGAGATGTGTGATAAGAGGAGTGCACTTTTTAGTACGTGTATTTCGTAAGCTGTCTGTAACACAGACTGATGCAGAAACTCATTAGGGAAGACTTCAAGGCCTCGATAGTATGTGTGAAGTTGTAGTCTAGATTCTTTCCCATCCTTATGAAGTTCTTATTTTGGCCCTTTTTCAGATTATCTGACTTCAAATCTATACTTTCTGCAAACAGTTACAGCTGTTCTTCTGGAGATTTTTGCCTCAGCACTTCTGGAAAACTCTAGAAGAAAACCTGTGTACATACTGATTTTCAGCTATTAAACAACATTCCTTAATGGTAGCAGCTTGGTGGTGGTCACATCTATCCAGTTGTAAAGCTATTACATTTGGTTTATAATATTATATATAAAATTATTTGTGCTTTTAAAGATTACTTGGCCGCTTGTACTTCTGACCTCTTTTATTACAGTGAGGAGAAGTACATCCTCATTTAACCACTCTAGGATGACAAAATAAAATCAGGGGTATACGAGCATAACACCAGGAGTATTTCGGCACCTTAACTTGTATAAATAGCCATCAGGGAGTGGTAGCATAACCCCTGTGATGCCAACAAGTATCTGCGATGAGAATAAACCTCCTAAACAGAGTAAATACAGAAACAAGGCTGTGCTTTTGACTGGTTTACACTGCTATTGTTATTTGGAATGTAAAAATGTAAATTCATCAAAATTGAACAATACAGTAACTTTCTAATGGAAAGAGACTTTTTTTTTTTTGCTATTATAGCATGCATTAAATGCTAACTCTTTCTATCCTTCATGAGAGGAATTACTAGTTCTCCTAACCTTGCAAAACCTCGATTATTTTTTCTTTGATGGTTAACTTCCTGCTGGTCCTTACTGTGTATTAAATCAGTCTTCATATGTTTTAGAATAATAAAATACATGCTTTGCAAACACTACTTCAGGACAACTGTTAATGGAAGTATATAGTGTGGTTTCTAGTCTCTAAAGAATACTGTGAGCCTTTTAAAACATTTTGAGGAACTTTTTGTTTGTTTCTGTGGATAAGAAGGATCTGTCTAGAATAGACCACACTGCAAGATTTAGATTCTGGAAATGTTTGTGTGGGTTTTAACTGTACTCACTGACCTTGGAGCTCAGCTCCATAAACAGCTGAATTGCTGCAAATGAAAGGTTGTAAACCTGTGCTGTGAGGCTGTGAATAGGGGTGGAGAAGAGAGGAACCTCTTAAACTGACTTTGCCTTTGCGGAGATCATTACAGTGAACTCCACCTACATAGCTCCACTGGAATTTTGGGCTTGACCTTCCGGACATTTGCATATAGTTCATGAATTGTCCTAGTGACATCACTGTAATGATTCAAACGTGTAAGGTTACATGTCTCTAAATATGGAGCTTAGCTGACTTTACTTCTGTTTTCTCCCAATCCAACAGTTAAGATTATGAATGCAACCAGTTAAAGAAATATTAATGATAGGGTCAATGAGCACCACGGAAAAGGCAAAATGAACTACAAAACAATGCTCTGACATGGTATATGTTTTTTAATGGCACTTAACACTGGAAGCCTGAAAAGAATGCAAAGGCTAACTATATTTGTAATTAATGCATCATACAAGAAAGCAAAAGAAACATGAATCCTGTTTTTGTAGTATACAGACTGCAGTTTGAATTTACATTTTTTTAAATTGAGACTTACCAGCTTTAATATTGCCTGGGGGTGAACAGCCAAATTTGGAAGCTAGGAACCCTTCTGATGTAACAGTTAATCACTTTAAATGCATCAGGAACATCCACTAACAACAGCTTCTGTTGAATAAACAGAGTAAAACAAAGGAATTGTTAGGACTTTTTTTTTAAAGCCTCAGTAAGTTTTGCAGTAAACTGGTTTGTTTGTGACCAATGGGAAAAATAATAACTTTTAAAACATATTTTGGTGTAGACTATAAAATACTATGTAGTTACCTAAAAACATTTTAAAATGTTGACTGAAGGCCACATTAATATTCAGTGCAATTAGAAAGATATTGTTCATAGTTTGGTGTCAAATATACCTCAGTGGTTTAAATTTTAGTAGTTGATTGAACTTTGTGAAGAGAAGAGTGTGTTGGGGCCTGCGGTTTAGTATTCAAGTTGATTAAATTCTGTCCTGCTGAGCGTAACAGAAAACAAAGGTTACGTAACATTGTCCAAACATATACATGTCTCTGTTTTTCACAATATATGGTTTGGATTATTAACTGCAATATATATATATATGTATATTTAGAATGTTTATTTATTGTAATCATAATAATAATAGATGCTAGAATTTGTTTTAAATGTTACAGGCAGAGATATTAAATATGGACATAGCACCCAGTAAATCTGGTACTGAATTATCTAAATCTATTGTTTATTTCCCCTTATAAAATCCTGTTATCTCCTGAGTGACAAGATTTTTGTCTTGGAAAATGCATGAGTTTTTGATGCATAACATTCTGAGCAAAACAGCTATTTATTGTACCCATACTCATTCTTATCCCACACTCTTTTTTCAAGACCATTATTAGTAAATTTTGAGGTTACAGAGGTACTGACCCAATCAAACACGTACAGAGCTTGGCCTCTGAGTCAATTAAATACGGGTTAATAGCATATTATAAGGAAATCATTGTCCTTATTACAGTTATTAGGTAGTTAGTCAAATTATAGCTTCAAAGGAATGCAGAGCATGGAGAACTCAGGACTAAATTATGCATTTGAACCTTAGGCCAGCTTTTACTGTTGAGGCAGTTTGCTGCTAAAAGAAATTGTGTGTCATTGAAATTAAATGCCTTTCTGAGGATGGAAGGTTCCAATTTTTAATGAAATTACTGAGTGTGGTGTAGTGAAATGATTAAAATCTGTATTCCGGGAATGTGGCGGACAAAAAAAATCAATAAATGCTAGCAAACCTTTGCTGCTGGATGTGAATCCTGGGAATGAAATAAACTAGTACAAAAATAATAATTAAAAACATATCAGCACATTAATGCATTTAGCATAAGTCTCACGAGACATCGTCTTCACTAATTTTTAGCATACATTTTACTGTGTAATGAGAAGCTTTCTTTTCTCATATCCGTATTAGGCAGCATTTTCGCCCTTCCCCCAGTGTTCCTGCATTGCAATCATTGTGCTTGCACTTATTATGTTACAAATGACCGAGGTAAGGCTGACATTCTCATTGCATGCAAAAGGAGCTAGCCTGCCAAGCTCTTTTTTTTTTTTCCTAATGAAGCAGCTTTGTGAAATCTCCCCATGTGTTAATACTAATGAAGATCCTCCAGCACAATTAAAATCACAGCCAGTGGCTAAAGAGGAAACAGAAAACAATGGTATCTTTCTACATGTCCGTGTTTTTTAATGCTGAGATCAGCTTTATTTAGAAAAAACTTTGATTTAGAAAATGCTTTTGCGTAGCATTTCACAAGGTTAACAAGCCCTACAGATTCTTGAATTCCGCAAGTACGATTTTTACCAGGTCGTACTGAAGAAATCACTCCGGTTTTCTTTAGCTGTGTGACGCAACTTTCAGTCTATAACGTTATGGTTTATGGGGAGCAGTCCCTTGGCTCTGGAGGCGTACTTTAACCCTGCCGGAGTCCACGCCAAGGAAAGAAAGGAGGATCCCGTGTATGTAGTTTGAAGGGCTGGCGTAGGGAAGCACAGCTTTTACTTTTTGAATGAAAAACCTGGATGGGTTGTTTCAGGCAAGGCAAGAACATTGGTATTTAAAAAATGTTCCGTGTTTTAAAATTCTTCTGTCAATACCTGGTGAATTTTAATACTTCCCCATAAATTTCACTTGATACTCCCCCCCGCCCCCCGTTGCCTGTTTTACTTGAGTTCATCTAGTTCTTCTCGAGCGTAAAAGTTGAAAGTTGCTTCCCAGTCGCTGTCTGATTTGCTTTCTCTCGGTGCCTCCTCGGCGGGAGCAGGTGTGGGACAGGGGTTTTGGTGATTTTCCACTCCCCCGTGAGGGGTGGTGTTTCTGTCACAGGTTCCTTGTCGCTATATTGGGTTTTTTATACCTGAACCTGCCCTGCAGCGCGGGTCTCCGCGGTGGGCAGCCCTGTCCCCTCGATGGGTAAAGTCATCGTTAAAACGTGACCCAACGCCGCCCGCGTGCTGCGGCCGCCTGAGCAGCGCTGCCCGCGCTAACTTTTCCTCAGCGCGACCGCCCAGAGAAAGCGGGGGGCTGCGCCCGGGGAGCCGGCGCGCAGCTCGCTCCCCGGCTCCTTTCAGGAGCTGACGGGTCATTTATTACCGGGACTGCGACGAGATAAACAGTCCTCTCTCTCTCCCGTCTTGCGAGCGGCACCGTGCGTTGTCGGGGAGAGAAGAGCTGGGCTGGCTGACGTCACTTTTGTCGGTGAGGCTGAATAAACCGCGAGGAGGGATCGCCTCAGCCTGGCGCGGCGCGAGGGGCACGGAGCGGCCGTCGCCGCGCGCGCACGCGCGCTCACAAACGGACACGCGCGCGCCCGCCCCCTCCGCGCGCTGCGTTGGACTCCGGAGAGCGCCGGGAGGGGACGGCTTCCCGGCACGCGCGGCCCAGCACCCAGCCNAGCCACCTGAGACGCGCTGCGGAGGTGAGTTACAGTCGCCTCTCCCTCCCCGCGCGGGGAGACTTTTCCTTCGCGGTGGGCGCGAAGAGCGCCGCAGCCTTTTGCCGCGCCGAGCTTGCGCTTGGGTCTCCTGGCTCGGGCCGCGCAGGTCTGCCTCGCTGGCCGTTTCCCTGCCGGTGCGTATCGGCCCTTTGTTGTGGTGGGCCTGCCGCGGCTCCGGGCGCGAGTGCGGGTCCCGCCGTGGGGCCCTGCCCGCGCAGGTCTGCGGTCCGGAGGTGAGCCCTGTGGGAGCGGCTGGTGCCGGGGTGCTTCGGGACGGGACGGCCTGGGTCCCGAGCGATTTTAAACTTTACTCGNGCGATTTTAACTTTTCCGCGGGGCCGCAAGCCCGCCGCTGGGCCGGGCGTCGCCGGTCACGTCTCTGCCGGCGGTCGCCCGCAGCCTCTTGGGCGGCGCAGCGGTTGGCGGCGGTGCGCCGGGGCGGCTCTTTTGTGTAGCGCGGTGCGCTCCGCGCTGGCCCTCCCGCCCCTCTCGTCCCCTGCCTGCGCTCCCNCGCCCCCGAGCGCGGCGCGCGGGTGTATTTGGCTGCGCGGCGCGCGCTAGCAGGGCGGCGGGGTGCGGGGCGGCCCGGGAGCGGGCGCAGTTCCGCGCACCCGGCTCGCTGCGGGCCCCTCTCTGCCTTTATCTTTTGTGCGTGTTGCTTCCTTATAAAGAGAAACAAGCAGCTGCAGCCCTGGGCCGAGTTGTTGAAATTTATCCCTTTGTGTATATTACAATATCCTCCATTTTTCTGTCCTCTAAACAACGAGCCTTTCGCCATCTTGGGCAAATTTTTATTCTCAAGTCTGTCCGTCTCTTTTCGGAGGGAGCGAGTGGGAATCCTGCGGGTCCTTTTGGAAAAGACTCGAAGTTTAGGAATTGTTACAGGGACAGACGGTGACGTCATGTAAAGTTTAAGGGGAATTTTTCCAAGAGTGTGTGCTTTCCCCCGGAATTCCTGACCTAGCGTGTTGCAAACCGCACTTTCAAGAGAAAGGTTCCTAGTTGAGACTGCGCGTTCGGGGAGCGTTAAGAATACGCTTCTTATTGTGTGGTGTCTGGTTTTGTAACAGGTAGAGAAATAATGTTGCTTTTGGGTTATTTGCTGCCTTTTT